>AYEL01076199.1:0-42527 GCA_000484575.1 Olivierus martensii | reverse complement strand
ATTGATTCCAAGCCGCACCCCAAATTCTCAACACGTTTTTGTGAAAAAATAACAAATAGTGTAAAAAGGTTTATCAATATCCGATATTTACGAAAGTAAAAAAATTTTAAAATGAGAATTAATAAGAAGTCAATAATTAATTTATTTTACCAGTATTAAAAACTTTTAAATACATATATGAACATGTAATTGCTCTAACCGTCAGTATCATGTTCTGAAAATGATTCGTCACTCCCACTGTCACAGCTGACTTTGGAACTGGTGCCGGCGTCGCCATTTTCCCACACAGTGTCATCTTCCGTACCATCCAATGCATTTGTTATGCAACATTTTTTAAAAGAATGTATTATAGTCTCTTTGGAAACTTTTTTCCAGGCAACAGATATCCATTCTGCAATTTTCGAAGCACTTGCCTTCTTGATTTTCCCGGAAGCAGTTAAAGGGTGGTAATCCAAATGCAACCAGTTTTCATACTCTCTTTTTACGTAGTCCTTAAATGGCTTATTAATGCTTATGTCAAGCGGCTGAAGCTGGCTTGTCATACCACCTGGGATTATCACCAAATCGCAATTGTTTCATTTCAGTTTCTTTTTTACAGAGTCCGTCAAATGACCTTTAAACGCATCCATGACAAGTATGTTTTGAGGATTTCGAAGACCTCCTAGTCTTTTATTCCACACTGAATTAACCCAATCTTCCATAATTTTGGGTATAGGGGTTTCATCCGCATTTCCAATGTTCTTGAATTCATATGGATATCTTGTCTGTAAACCGATGACGTGGCGTTGAAACTGCATGAGTTTATCTTCGAAATCTGCAGGAAGTTTTTGGCAGATTGAAGTTCTCCGTCTCAAAGAAAATCCTTCCCTTCTCATAAATTTTTCACACCAGCCTTTAGATGCTTTAAAATTCTTGATTCTAAATTTATGAATGGCTTCTTTTGCCTTGCATTGCAGCATTTGTATTATAACTGGCAATGCTTTAGATCAAGCATCACGTACCAATTGAGCGACACTATCATCTACTTCAGAATATCTTCCTTTTTTTGGTCCAGTGAAAGACTTTGTTGAAGATTTACAAGCAAAAATCATATCACATTGTTTACGCCATTGATGTATATTTGTTTCATACGTATCAAATTTTCTGGCCGCTGCTCTGTTTCCGTTTTCTTCTGCACATAAAATCGCCTTCCTTTTCATACTTGCGTCATAGGAACTCGTCTGGATGCCATTGCCAATATCTTTGATACAGTATTTGGGGATAAAAAAAAGCGTATACAAAAAAGTTCCTAAATATGTGCAGACAATAAAGTTCAGGCTAGACTGAATACTGAAGATAAACTGCGGAATGTGATGAGTCATTGATGCAGGTGGCCAGAATGGACGATTACATCTTTCATTTCAAAGGGGTGGAAATTCAATTTCTTCCATCCAATGAATTTTCCACTTTCGATTCTAAACCGCACCCACTTTTCAGTAGCATTAACATTGGGAAAAAAGTGTGGCTTAGATTCGAATAAATACAGTAATATTCATTATGGGATAGAAACTATTAAAAAAGATTAAATAAAAATTTTTTTGATAAATGAAGTTTTTTACAGAGATTGTATTATTATTATTGGTGGCATAAATAAATAAAATAAGGAAAATTAATTTATATCCAATAAAAATAATTATATTGAGTATTATTATTAATAAAATCAATAATATTACATAAATCTCAAATAAATATAAGCATTTAAATTTATTCAAACATCTGTTAGGCTTAACTTAAAGTCCACATTTAATATGTAAATTATTTATGTATCAATTATAAATTTTTTTTTAACTAGATAAAAGCCATTTTTATATTTCCATATAGAATATGAATATTTGAATAAACAGCAGATCATCTTTTTACAAATTAATTTGCCCCAAAAATTTCCATGTAAAGTAAAAACTGCATAAGTCCAACAATGCATAAATAAAATTTATGAGCATATTTTAAGCTTAGATATGAAAATTTCAGACACTGATAATTTTGTATAAAAATAAAATTGTTTAACGATTTTAACATTTACAGATAGCCTTCCTATAATTAGATAGATAGGTTCCTATAGCAATAAATTTATTGCAATAAGCAACCAATTTATGTTCTAATGTTCAATGTTTTTTAAAGTTCCGATTTATATAAACTGAAGATGGCAAACAGTTGAAAACATTTGTTACTTATGAAATGAAATTATATTTCACTGCTAATAAGTGCTAAATCTCTATGAATTTACTAAGTTGACTTAATTTTTATTAAGAATATTAATAACACAAAACATAAGGAAATTAATAACATGAAACATAAAAGAAAGGAAAAAAAATATGTACTTAAGATCCTAAAAAATAATATACATCAAACAAAAGGAAAAAGTATACAGCCTATATAACATTCATTTAATAATTATATCTTCCTCATCACTGTTCATTAAAAATGAAAACTTTTTTAAACAATATCAACTTCACTTTTTGAACTTTTTTCTATATTTAAAGTTTGTGTAGTTTCTACTCTACAAAATCTGTAATCTAACCCATTATAAAACAATCCTTCCTTAATACATATCCAAAAAAATTTATGAATAAAAATGTATTTTTCTATTTCACATTCCTCTATTGAAGAATAAAAACTTACTTTTTATCCAAGAATTGAATGTTTGAAACACAAAATACTCAGTTATGATAATTAACTAATTACAAAATTCAATTAAATTTCAAATCAAAATCAAATATAGGCTGCATATTGTCCTTCTCATGGCAAACTAGTGAAACTGCATTTATTACTAATTTTATCAAAGTATTTCCCAATGATTTCATTTTGTGTGTCCCTAATATGGATTTACAAAAATTAATGAAAATGTTTTTTGTTGTAGGAGAAATGTTGTGTTTGTGTTTCTAAATGTGTTAAGTAAAAACTGTGTTGCAGAAGTACTATATTATATGAGGGTTTCCGCAATTTTCAAATCATGTTAGAGTGAAACTGTGCTGTAGGAAACCATGTTATAGGAGGGATACCTGCATATCAAAAGTTCAATATAAAAAATTTAATACACATCCGTATATTTCTGAAACCATGGAATTTGAAACTCATAAGTAGAGGACTTATAATCCTATATATAAAATATGATATATAACAGTATTTTCCAAACTAAGCTCTGTAACCTGGTATTGGTCCCTAAGAAAAAATGCCAGTCTTTATAAAATGTTAGAATAATTGTCCTATGAAACATTTATCAAAAATTTTATAAATATAATTGTGTAATAATAAATGAATGTGTACAAAATTATCTATTCAATCAACCAGTTGGCCTGATGTAAAGTGCATGCAAAAATGTAAGTCTGACAGAAACCATATTTTATGTATTAAAATAGGATAGGGTGTCCAACCTTTTGTCTTCCTTGGGCCACATTTGAAGAAAAAAAATTGTCTTGGGTTGCACATAAAATATGCTAATTCTAATGATAGTTGTTAATCAAAAAAGTTAGCAAATAATTACACTTGACAAATAAGCAAAAATGTCTTAGCATAATAATCTTTGACTTCTTTTCACTCAGAAATTTTTTAAAATCATTGAGCAGATCAAGAAGTTTTAATCACTGAAATAAAAGCAGGTCAAGAAATTTTAATCACTGAAATAAGAAATATTTTAGAAAAATAGAAAAAGGAAATGTAGATAGGCATTTAAATAATAAAAATTTCATTAACTTCATTAAGTACATAAAAATTTTAAGGAAGTTTACGATTTTATGTTGGGCTGCGTGTTGGACAGCCCAGGAATAGGACATGAAAACTATTACAAAAACACTAGCCTGGTGTCTGAAAAGTTTGAAAAATATTAATGTATAGTGTATAATAATTATGAATAATTTAAAATTAGATAAGTTGTAAGTAGTTAGCTTACTCTCTGTGCCATTCATAGATAGCTTCAATGTTTCCAAAAATAATTTTATCTTTACCATTCTTTAAATCTTCAGGAACAGCAGAATCAGATGATTTCATATATTCCATGTAACCCTATATAAACAATACAAAATTATTAATTTAATTTAATCACTAAAATGAAACAGCAGATATAATAATTTATGTAAGAATTCATTCACAATGTTAAATTTAGTGAAACTCAGTTATTACTTCCAAATAATTTATAATATAGCAAAAAACTTTAAAATTATTTGGCAATTATATATAACTAGAGGCTCTCCTCTGCCATATTGGCACTTTGCTAAAATTTTGTAAAAAGATTGTCAGAAAATAAAGATTAGTACTGTGAAAAATAAACATGGTTTAAAATATCTGTTCTCAAATATAGTAATGGGACAATTTAATGTGGGCAAAGGAAAATTATTTTATATAGTGGAAGACAGAATTTAAGGAAACACTAGATATAATGACATTAAATTCTTATTTATTACATTTATAAAAATATGCTGTTTAGAATAAATTAACAGAAATTGCCAAGAAAATGCTAATAGAATAATTAAACTTTTTTAATTATTTTTGATAGATGTTTCATAGGACAATTATTCTAATATTTTGTGAGGACTGATATTTTTTCCCAAGGAATCAATATCTGGTTGCAGATCATAGTCGGGAAAATACTGCTATAAATCATATTTTATATGTAAAATAATAGATCTGCTTATGCAGTTTCAAGTTCTGTGGTTTCAGAAATATGTGGATGTATAGTAAAGCTTTTTTATATTGAAAGATTTTTAATGGCAACAGTAAATTTAATTAAAAATTTATTTTACTTCAAATAAAAGTTGAATTATTGAATAAATAAATTGTTTATTCTCACATATTATAAAAAATAAAATTTTTTACACTAAGGGAAAGATCACTGCACCATCAGCAATTTCTTTAGGCTCATTGATAGTCACATCATAACTTACTGAGAACTGATATAAAAATTCACACTAGATTTATTGCCAAATATGATATAGACCAGGATGGTAAACTTTTCAGGATGCATACCAAAATTGGATAAATTTTTATAAAAACTATTCTCTGCATATTAAACAATATACCAGTTCAAAGTTTGTGTGCTCAAGAAATTTGCCAGTATATGACATTGCACATACATGTGATGTGATAAGTTTACCTCCTGGTGTAAGCTGAGAAGACAATACCTAAAATCAAATTCTTCTTTACACAGGCAGTCCCCGACTTATGCAAGTGAACTGTTCTGTAAATCCCTATAAAAATTGAATATACATATGTTGGAACATACCATATACAGTACTAATATGCCATAAAGACATAACAATAAAAATAGTTATATTAAAAAATAAGCATATAAGCCACTTGGTAATGCCTTTACATAAAATTGGCAACTAACAAACTATCGATTTATCGATTCAGTTATTCAGATAATAATTATAATTTTTATCTTAAAATAAAAAATTATAATTACTGAAATGAATAAAATATTTAAATTCTGAATTAAATTAAATATTACCGGTATTTAAATGCAACATTTATGTAGCCTCGTCGCGCTGAATGCAAACTGAACTCGAGCCGGGGAACAGTCAACATTTTTCGATCTAAAAAGACAGAAATTGAAGTCAAATAACAAAAAGAAGTATACAAACATATATAGGAAGTAAACTATGATAATTTAAAGCAAAATTTATAATGATATTGAAATTTGGTTTTCTAAAAAACGCAATTAAATATTCGAAGCGAGAGAAAATAGTAACGGCGACATTTCTGGCGCGGGAGTTCGCACATGCGCGGAAACATGGACTCCACACGCTTATTCCTTTATTATATATGATTTTAAATACTGTACGTAAATCATAAGTATAACAGCGGTGGCCAACCTTTTTGAAAGCAAGTGCGCAATGAAAAATTTTTACAGCGCGGTGGGCGCATGTTTTTTTTTTAGGTGGGTAGCAGATAGAATAGAGAAATATATTAGCGTTACAATAATATAATAAAATCATTATATGGTACATAAATGTTAAATAATAAGTAAGAAAAATAACAATTTCATATATATAAAATATATAAATATAAAACAAATTATCATCTTCTTTAATGAGAAGGTTGATACTATATATCTACACACAATTTTTCAAAATCATGACTGTAATTTGATACTGCTGTTCTTAAGCAATCATTCAAATTATGACTGTAATTTGATACTGCTATTCTTAAGCAATCATTCAAATTTTCATCCATAAGATGTGATCTAAACTTATTTTTAATAAATTGCATTGAAGAAAACGTGGCTTCACTTAGATAAGTCGATCCAAAAAAGATTTTAGCTTTAGTGCACAATTTCTTAATATTGGATATTAATATGAATCAACAAATTTCCATATTCATAGCTTGTCTTGTCCATATTCGTTTTTAAGTCGCACTAATCGAGGCCTACCTGTACTTACCATCTTGGAGGATTTGGATTCAATTTGAAATCCCATACCTCTAGTTTTTCAAGAGGAGGTCTGGGTTCAGGCCTGTCTCATTAACTAAAACTAAACTTACATAAGTACATGTATACATATGCTGGATCTACATAAATCAGGAACTGCCTGTGTATTTATATGTTCACATAAGATTCCAAATTATTTTGAGTGGATTATCCAGATTGAAGATTAACTGGGATTAATTCTAAATCTGGAAGTGATGTTTAATTATCAACATTTTATTTTAAATGCAATATCTGAAAAGTTTTTAAATAATCAATTTGCTTCTTTATTACATTTCAGATAACTGGCATCAAAATTAGAATCAAATTAAAAATATTGCAATAATTTCTTGCTTCAAAAAATAATTTTTTTTCTTTTCTTTTTTAATAAATAATAGAATATTTGAATGTATGCAATTTATTTATTTTTTATTATTAAATGTATCTATAATTCTGACTTCTGAATATTTTGAAAATTATCAGGGGAAATTAATTTTCTGATTACCTCTGAATTAATTGGGGTCCATCTACTGTAGATTTTATTCTTATGCATTTTTAATTGCTAAAATAAAATATAACTTATTTACAAATTTTTAAATTAATAGGAATAACTTTAAAGGTGCTATCTATCAATAAATGGAAACATATTTTATATTTTCATTTTCTAGGAGTGTTAAAATTTCTGGATTTTTTTTTTCATTTGAATATGATCTAAAAATTATCTTCATGTGAATTTTGAAATTTAAAGTCACCAATAAGGATTGGGAATTTCTATTATTCATTTATAAATACTATTGGGGATATATACATTAAATAGTAATTCTTTGTTTAAACATGCATTTTCATAATGTATTTCTTTTATAGAAAAGATTTTTCAAATAACATCACCATCTCTGAAATAATAGAACAAAACAAGTAGCAGATTACATGATCAATATATGATCTCTCTTCAGCTATCTGAAAATATCTTTTAAGAAATCAAAAGTACATTTTAAATTAAAAAATAATAATAAATATTCATTTTTCATAGTTACTATAACAACCATTACTATAGAGCTATATACAGTAGAGCGTCAATTAACTGGAACACCCTTATTCGAACGTAATTTTCAATTGTGATATGCAACAGGTCTCCGCCAATATTCTCACCCTATAATGTGCAGGGTAGGAGAATCTAAGCTTCTATTATGTGCGTTGACTGTATTTTTTTTTATAATTTAGTTTGTATCGAGTATTTTTTACATTGAGTTTTTTCTTATTTTTCTATCAGATCGATTATCCAAAAAAATAGTTTATCTGAACTACCTTGGTCCCAATTAGTTTGGATAATTGATGCTCTACTGTACATTAAGTGATTTTCGTTATGATTATAATTAATATAAATATTAAAATTAAAAAAAAAAATTATTCTTAAAAATGATCCACATAAGTTTAAAACAATTTTAGAGAAGGATGTTTTATATACCATCTATAGATAGGTTTATTCTAGGAAGATATATCCTACAATTTGATCTTGGGTCCTCCATCTTTCCACTTTTGAATAAAAAAATAAATGTTCAATTTCAAAAAAATTCCTCCTTAGGAAGATATTATAAAAACTATTGAACATCTTAATGAAAAAGAAATTACAACTGATGATTCAAAGTGTGTGAATCAATATACAGTGGTGGACAAAAGTATTGATACCACCCCATTTTTTTATTATTTTGGCAATACTAGTGTGTTTGAGGTTAGTGCAACATTTTCAAACAGTGTTTCTTGAAATCTCTGTAATGAGTTATACTGTAGCAATAAATTTTATAAAATTTATTGCATAAATTGTTAAAGGGAAAAAATAAACCTAAAAATTACTGTGGACAATTGTATTGATACCCTAAGAATTTTAAAAATAAACTTATTCTTTCTATTTTTGTTTTAAATAATTTCAATGGAAAACATCTACAATATGTCGTGTGACATCATACATACATAAATAATGTGCATATTGTCATCATAGCGTCATAACACAGGTAACAACGTAAAGATGGGGAAAACGAAGGAATGGAGTCAAGATGTGCATGAAAAGGTCATAAAATTGCATAAAGCTGACCATGGATACAAGAAAATTAGTTCCTGATTGCAGATTCCTGTTTCAACAGTACAAAAAATCATTCAGAAATGGAAGCGCCATGGTACTATAACAAATTTAACACGTGCAGGTCACCCATCATTATTGAGTGATAGAGCTACTCGCTTGTTGAAAAGGACTGTATTAAATGATAGAAAGAAGTCTTCGAGGCAAGTAGCAGCTGAACTTAGGGAGGGAAATGTGGCCAATGTCTCTTCAAGAACAGTTAGACGGCACTTAAACAAGTGTAACCTCCGAGGTTGTGTGGCGAGAAAGAAGCCATATCTGAAGCAGTGCCATAAAAAAGCACGTTTGGAATTTGCAAAGAAATATATCAAAGAACCGGAAACCTATTTTAATAAAGTTTTATGGTCTGATGAGACAAAAATCAACCTCTTCAATAGTGACGGTAGGCAGTTTGTTTGGCGTTTCAAAAATGAAGAGTTCAAAGAAGATTGCCTGGTGCCAACTGTGAAGCATGGTGGTGGTAGCGTGCTACTTTGGGGTTGCATGAGTGCAAATGGGCCTGGAGACCTTGAAATTATTGATGGAATCCTTAATTCTGAACGATATCAGAATATATTGCAATTGAAAATGATTCCTTCTGCTGTCAGGCTCCTTGGCAGAAGGTATTATTTTCAACAGGACAACGATCCTAAACATGTTTCACATTCAACAATGCAATTTTTTGATCAAAACAAAATTAAGCTCCTTTCTCCCTGGCCTAGCCAAAGCCCTGACCTTAATGTCATCGAGCATTGTTGGTGCCAGCTAAAGAAAATGGTCAAGGATCGCCACCCCAAGAACATAGCAGAATTAAAAAAATTTTGTAAAGAGGAATGGGCAAAATTTGACGTAGACTTTTGCAGGAAGCTTGTTGAAGGCTACTGAAAAAAATTAAAAGCTATAATTTCTACTAAAGGTGGGCATATTAAATATTAATTGTAAGGCATCAATACTTTTGTCCACTTATGTTTTCAGTTTTTGTTTGTACAGAAATAAATAATTGCTATTTCTGATTGAATGTGCTATCCTTACTATTCTTTATCCTTACTATTCTTTGCTCTTTCCAGTTTCATAAACAGGGTTTGAAAATGTTACATTAACCTCAAACACTAATATTGCCAAAATAATAATAAAAAATAGTAATATTGCCAAAATAATAATAAAAAAATGGGGGTATCAATACTTTTGTCCACCACTGTAGTAATTTAAAAAATTATTTGCAGAAAAATTCTAATTTAAATGAACAATCAGTAAATCAGAAATGGTTCAGTATTTTCAAGCAATAGACACAAATAACATTCAGAATTCCTTAAAATTTATTAACATATGTTTGCAATTCCTTCCCACAGTGTCATCAAGATAGTATTTAGTTAATGGAATCACAATGGTTAGACCAGTGACGAAACCAGCTTTTTTTTTTTGGGTGGGCCACACCAATGTGAAAGAACATTCTCCTGTATTTTTTTTTGGGTGGGCCACACCGATGTGAAAGAACATTCTCCTGTATGCGCTTTATTAAATCGTATTTATGTAACAGAATGCTTGATGATTGGTTAAGCAATTTAGCAATCATGTTCATCGAGTGAAAAATCGTAAAAGCTCTCGATTTGGACAAAGTAATCGATCGTTTTGCATCATTAAGTAAAAATCACCGCATAATTTTGTATTGAGCTGATATGAAATAAATACTTATATTTTACCAGTATTTTGAAACTTTATTTTTTCCAGCTAATCGCGTTAAGTAAGTACTGCGTAAAATAGCAAAGGACGCCAGTATTTTGAAACTTTATTCTTTCCAGCTAATCGCACTAATTAAGTACTGTGTAAAATGTGCAAAGGACACAATTTTCGCAGCTTGTAAATAAAGATTTTTATCGCTATTAGCGTGAAGTTATGTGGGCTTAAATTATACTTGTGGTTTATTATTTTCATTTTTACGGAATACAAGGCTTCTTGGATTATGAGGAGTTTAATCTGTTTGGTTGTAAATTTTCATTTTTGCAAAACTCGAGGTGTTTTGGGTTATGTGGAGTTGAACTCTTGCAGTTTTCAATTTTACATTTCGAGTTATATATTCAGGGTGGGCCAGAACTTTCAATGCATGGGCCATGGCCCACCCGTAGTTACGTCCCTGGGTTAGACAAACAAAAAAAAATGTTCACAAAATGTAAAAAATTCAGTAATGGTAACATTCAACTTTTGCAATAGAAATTCTTTAAAATTTTATGAAAAAACCTTAAGCAATTACTTAAGAGACAAAAAGTACATTAGAAAATATGATTTTATCAAAAAAATTTAAACCTCAACTCTTATTAATATACATAACTTATTTTTATATAACAGCACTATTGAGCAGTAACTAGATAAAATAATTCTATTAGACTAAAGAAGGAAACACTTCTTGTGAATCTATATCTATCCAACTATTGTCCGTCCATGAAAGCCGCGCCTAGCTAAGATGGATGAGTCCAAACGAGAAAGGTGAGTCACAGTCAGGTATAATGACGGGTGGAATTATTGAATTAATATTATATTAAGTTCTGTTAAATATACTATTCCAATGTCGAAATCAATCATTTAGCAATCAACATTACAATAAACTTCCATTCAATTTCAGTTATCTTGCATTTGAAAACATCCATGTGCGAAGTTGTCATCCCTATTTTGTCACTGGATTCATTCAGTTAGCGCATGCATACTTGTGTCGATAGTCGCGGCTAAGCTGGATGGACAATAATGCAGAATTATAGCATTAAAGTAAGAAAGTGCTAATATACAAATTTATTTTAATTATATATAATTTTACATTTTTTATATAATTTAGTTGAGTTCAAAAATTCATTAAAAAATTCAATATTTCTTAAATTCTAACCTTGTTTTTTGCAATGGAGTGTATTTCACACTCCATTGCAAAAAACTATGCACCACTAAAAATAGAGCTAGAACTGTGAAACCCAGCATACAAACGCTTTTCAGTTAGATATACAAATGATTAAAATCTCATTGTAGATGAATGCACAAGGCATTTTGAGAGCATATGAAAAGAGCAAATCTGGGGCCAATATAAGGAGCAGCATTCTTAAGAATGAATTTATCTGACTACTTTTAATTTTTCATTATGCTAAGTAGTCTATCAAGATGTCTCTATAATATATCCATCAGCAATATCAGCAACTAAGAGAATTTGAGAGATGATGCTTCATATTTCTGCAGCAAAACCTGTATTGATTTTTTTGGCAACAGTGTATTTAGTTCAAATGAAAACATTCAGTTAATTATATTTCTAAGTACATTTTATGTTTGTAATATAATCAATACAGAATTAGGACAATGTGAAAGTGATCTTATTTAGCAAATATGTTTACAAGATATTGGCATATATCATAATAAAATTTATAGTTATAGAGCATCTGCAAAGCGTAATAAAATTATTATAATTATGTTATGAGAGAGAAATACAGTCGATTCTCATTATTCGTGGTAGTTACGTTATGTAAATTCTTCGCGAATACTGAACCATTGTGCCTATGGGAAATATAGAGTTAGGTTCTTGCAAAATGTTTCTTCTCAACATTTTCATCCTTGTTTTATCTGTTTTTCTATTTAAAGACATCTTATTTAATATGTATTGCAGTACTTACGAATAATTTCAATATATGCAGTGTACAGACTATATATACAGTATTATAATTACAGTAATCTTTATTTAATTTTTTAAAACACTAACTTTATAGCAAATAAAATCTTAGTTTTGATGGGTAGTTGTTTGATGTGACAACTGACACTGCTGTCTTACTGAAGTGAGTTGAAAAATTGTGTCAGCCTTAAAATTTTTTTGCCTTAGATTTTTTAAAATCTTAGCATACGGAATAAATGCATAGGAAGTTAAGCGCCTAAATTTGAGACTGTCTTTAAGCATAGGGTCACATTATTCTACGGGACCTACAGGCTTTTGGCCTACCTGCGATTTGTGGAGTGAGCAAGGATAGGTAATGAGATTTTTCAGACAGAATAATACAGAGACTATAAGTAAGAGTAATATTTATAACAGTATTTTCGCTGCTCAGTGAGAATCTGCAAATAAGTGTGAAAGTACCGTGAAAATCAAATTTATGGTTACAAATAAATTTTCGCAAATAGTCGAATACGCGAATTGACTATTTAAAATTTCAATTTTATTTATTGTATTTCTGATAAAACATCAGTAGAAATTCAAGAAAGAAACATGGAATTTGACTAGAAACTTAATACATAAATAGAATTTTACAAAAATCTATATGATAAATACAAATAATATACAAATTAATTTTTAAATTTCCTAGCATTAACTAAAAATAATTTTTATTCCTGCAAAATTACTAGTTATAAATTTGTAATAATAAATAAAATAATAAAATTTAAATTAAACAGCATATACTATCATTATAAGATATAAAACATGAACATAATAATTATTTCATTGCAATAATTTTAAATTAAAATGATCAAATTAACAGGAGTTTTAATCCCTGACAAGAATCTATTGTATTTTAATTACTGGGAATTAAGTTATTAGCAGGAACAGGAATCAGTACTGTTAATTTTTTTTATTAAAATAATTATTTTAATTGAAAATGAAATTTATAATCAGTTTTAATCATTTGCATTAAAATATTTGGAATCAAAATAATCTGAGAATGCAATGTAAATAAAACTGAAAAAGAAATCTTAACAAAAACTGAATTTAAGTTTGAAAAATAATAAAAGATGTAATTAATTCTGATGATTCAAAATAAGAAGCCATTTTTTACCTCAACAATATTCCCCAAATCACGAACGTAATCTTTCTCAGTTTCTACTAATTCTTGCAGAACAAATCTGAAAGATTAAAAATATATATAATTACAATAAATAATGCAATTTCTAAAATTATTAATAAAATAGAATTTTATTGATATGTTCTGCAATATATTTCCCAAAAAACTGTTGAAAGTGAAATATAAAAATTTTAAATATGTAAAATTTACAACTTCCAAATTACAGGAAGTTCCCAACTTTGCAAGTTAATTCATACCTGAAGTGAGCTTATAAAGTACGAACTCTTAAACTGAGAGTCAATTTCCCATAGACATAATGTTAAAACCAAGAATTCTATTTCTTACAATGAAATTTGACCATAATAAAATTAAGTGAAGGTCAACAAAATCAATAGTATATGATTAAACAAACAATGGTTTATTTATCTCAGTGGTTCTCAACAACTGTGCCGCCAAACCTTTCATGGTGTGCCGTTTGACCATAATAAAATTAAGTGAAGGTCAACAAAATCAATAGTATATGATTAAACAAACATGGTTTATTTATCTCAGTGGTTCTCAACCACTGTGCCGCCAAACCTTTCATGGTGTGCCACAAAAAATTAAGAATGAATTGTATGCACGTATAAGAATTGTATGTATATAATTATACAGAAATTAATAAAAAAATGGTAAAATTAACACTACCTAAAAGATATAGTTATAAGTTACTGGTTAGATTAGTCTGAATTAACCTGCTAACAGATATTTTTGACAGTGGCCACGTTTAGATCACTTCATAGACTGTTTAATACCTTGGTGGTTCAAGGGTTCAACTGGAAGGTTGAAAGATTCAAGTCTGGCCAGATCTGAACTCTTTCTGAAAAATGATATTTGGGTCCCAGAAATGAATCCAGATCATTCAAGGTGATAAATGATTGCTTTATTATATGAATAATGATAGAAACTTTGACACAAAAAAATAAACATTCCATCTGTGATTTTACACTGTGTTTTCTTTAGTTTTACTGATATAAAGTTCTGATAAGCACATAATATACAATTTCCTCATTTTAAAGAATAAACATCATTTATTCAATATTACTGTATGCTACTACAAGGGAAGGCCAAAAAGTTCTCGACCTCACCATGTATGTGTGCTATAGCCAGCAAACCGTTCCAAAGCTCAACAAGCCAATCAGTGTTAAGCTCATCAAACGGTCATCACAGTAATCGAGAGAAAAGATGGTGAGGGTGCTGACATCGGTTGACACCGTTTATCCAACGTCGCGGAAAAAGTAGTTCCTACTAGATGATAAGATTTTAAAAGTTAGTATGTGTTATAAATCATCTCATCGTTGTTGTTTTCTGGCAAATAAATTTTAGTGCTTTCTAATGACGCTAATGAAGTTATAAAATTCATTATTGTCTTCTTCATCACCATGTTAGCCGCCGTCTTATCTCCACACTCAGTAAGTCGTTCCAGAAACATACTGATGTTGAGTTATTTCTGACGTCAAAAGAGAATAATCACTGATGACTTACTGTTGAGATTTGGAACTCACCCATAAATAGGCGAGCTGCAAGCGTGAGTTGAGTTTAGTTGAACTGCGAAACTTGGATAGTAAAAATTAATAGTGAGCGATAAAATTGTGAAAGCGAAAGTGGGCTAAGAACTTGAATTATTCTGAATTAAAGACATAAATTAGTGTTGTATGAGATAATTATCGGATTTTATATTGAATTTAGTTATAGTGAAACAAGATTATTTTGTTTTGTGTGAATAAATTGGATAATACGAAATATAGCTGTATTCACTCTTTATTAATCTACGAACTCGTAAACCTACAAAACCTGACAATATTATACTCTTTTAATTTATAAATGGCATAATGCAAAACAATCAAAACCCAAAAAATTTTTTTATTTAAAAACCGTGTAAATTGAGTGCCGTGCAAATCGAGGGCTAGGTGTATATATGTTAGCAATTATTTCTATTAATTAAAAAAACAAGAATCAATGTTATCGATAAGTTTGAGATAGTTGCATATATTTAATTTATCAATGACAATAAATAAAAAATTTACTTGTATCTGAAGCAGTTTCATTTGACAGAATGTTACTTCGTTTAACAAATGAAAAACATGATTGCAGTAACATTGCAAAATAATGTAATTATGATATGTCATAAATGGAGAGATTTTTAAAAAATTATCGAAAGAAAATATTTAAAATTATTCCTAATGGATTTTAAATTTGAAAAATATCTATCTATTCACATTTTTTTATTTTCATATTTTCGGCTATTGGTCCTACCGCCAAAAAAAAAAACTAATCAAATACTTAGTTTAAAAGTTGTTAGAAAGAAATCTCAAGTTTGAACGTCCAGCATTTTTAAATAGCTGCAAATAGAGAATTAATTGATGTATTATCACGTTAAACTTTATAAAAGTCGAATGATGTAGCTTGGAATATATGGAATATTTCAAAAGTTTTAATGTCCAGAGGAAACAAATTTTGAATTCTCGACATTTTTAAATGGTTGCAGCTATGTTAACGATGCAGCGTCGAGATAACCTTAATCGGTAGAATATCAACAAATTTCATGAAAATATACTAATTAGTTCAAAAGTTAGTAGAGAACACAGACAGGACGATGATTTCTTCTTCATGTTAATATGGAGGGTATAGCTTGAGAGCTTTTTTCTCCGATGACGATTTCACCACTCTTTCCTTCGTAGACTAAAAATGGTCATATATTTGCATATTTTTTCCGAAACCTTTCATTTGTAAATAAAATAGTATTTATTAACAGTAATAATAAATTATTTTGGCTATTCTTCTGTATATGAAATAATAAAAGCAATTCTTAACTTATAAAATATTTAATCTGTCTTATAATTGCTTGATATTGTACAGTGGTGGACTATTTTTATCATGCCCATTCGATTCTTCAGGTATATTTTGGTAATCAAAATTTTTCCCCTACATCCTACTTGCCCAAGGTGGCAATCCCGACCCAATGCCACCAATTTGGCCGTGAACCCAATTCTGGAATAATCTTGTTTTACCCTGGCAACTCCCCAGGCGGCAATCCCGACCCTATACTGCCAATTTGGCTGAGAACCATCGCGAGTGGTATGTGTATATATATATATATACATACACATACATACAGTGGTGGACAAAAGTATTGATACCCTCCCCTTTTTTTTATTATATTGGCAATATTAGTGTTTGAGATTAATGTAACGTTTTCAAACCGTGCTTATTGAAATCTCTGTACTTTTCAAACTGTGTTTATTGAAATCTCTGTAATAAGTTATGCTGTAGCGATAAATTTTATAGGGAAAAAAAAAACCTAAAAATTGCAGTGGACAATTGTATTGATACACTATGAATTTAAAAAATAAACTTATTCTTTCTATTTTTGTTTTAAATAATTTCAATGGAAAACATCTGCAATATGTCGTGTGACGGAAAACATCTGCAATATGTCGTGTGACATCATACGTACATAAATAATGCGCATATTTTCCATCATAGCATCATAACAAGGTAACAACAAAAAGATGGGGAAAACGAAGCAATGGAGTCAAGATGTGCTTGAAAAGGTCATAAAATTGCATAAAGCTGACCATGGATACAAGAAAATTAGTTCCTGATTGCAGATTCCTGTTTCAACAGTACAAAAAATCTTTCAGAAATGGAAGTGCCATGGCATTATAACAAATTTAACCCATGCAGAATAGCATCATAACAAGGTAACAACAAAAAGATGGGGAAAACGAAGGAATGGTGTGCGTGAAAAGGTCATAAAATTGCATAAAGCTGACGATGGATACAAGAAAATCAGTTCCCGATTGCAGATTCCTTCAACAGTGTTGAGTGATAGAGCTACTCGCTTGTTGAAAAGGACTCTATTAAATGATAGAAAGAAGTCTTTGAGCAAATAGCAGTTGAACTTAAGGAGGGAAATGTGGCGTATATCTCTTCGAGAACAGTTAGACGGCACTTAAACAAGTGCCGTCTTGGCACTTTGGAATCTGCAAAGAAATATATCAAAGAACCAGAAACCTTATTTAATAAAGTTTTATGGTCTGATGAGACTTGAAAAGGACTGTATTAAATGATAGAAAGAAGTCTTCGAGGCAAGTAGCAGCTGAACTTATGGAGGGAAATGTGGCCAACGTCTCTTCGAGAACGGTTAGACGGCACTTAAATAAGTGTAGCCTCCGAGGTTGTGTGGCGAGAAAGAAGCCATGTCTGAAGCAATGCCATAAAAAAGCACGTTTGGAATTTGCAAAGAAATATGTCAAAGAACCGGAAACCTATTTTAATAAAGTTTCATGGTCTGACGGGGAGGGAAATGTGGAGTATATCTCTTCGAGAACAGTTAGACGGCACTTAAACAAGTGTAGGGGTTGTCTTCCAGGCAAGTAGCAGCTGAACTTAGGGAGGGAAATGTGGCCAATGTCTCTTCGAGAGCAGTTAGACGGCACATAAACAAGTGTAACATCTGAGGTTCTGTGGTGAGAAAGAAGCCATATCTGAAGCAGTGCCATAAAAAAGGACGTTTGGAATTTGCAAAGAAATATATCAAAGAACCAGAAACCTTTTTTAATAAAGTTTTATGGTCTGATGAGACAAAAATCAACCTCTTCAATAGTGACGGTAAGCAGTTTGTTTGGCATTTCAAAAATGAAGAGTTCAAAGAAGATTGCCTGGTGCCAACTGTGAAGCATGGTGGTGGTAGCATGCTACTTTGGGGTTGCATGAGTGCAAATGAGCCTAGAGACCTTGAAATTATTGATGGAATCCTTAATTCTGAATGATATCGGAATATATTGCAATTGAAAATGATTCCTTTGGCTGTCAGGCTATTTGGCAGAAGGTATTATTTTCTACAGGACAACGATCCTAAACATGTTTCACATTCAACAATGCAATTTTTGCAGGACAACTATCCCTAAACTCATGTTCACATTTCAAAATGCAATTTTTTTGATCAAAACAGAATTAAGCTTCTTTCTCCCTGGCCTAGCCAAAGCCCAGACCTTAATGTCTTTGAGCATTGTTGGTGCCAGCTAAAGAAAATGGTCAAGGATCGCCACCCCAAGAACATAGCAGAATTAAAAAGGTTTTGTAAAGAAGAATGGGCAAAATTCGACGTAGACTTTTGCAGGAAGCTTGTTGAAGGCTACCGAAAACAATTACAAGCTGTAATTTCTGCTAAAGGTGGGCATATTAAATATTAATTGTAAGGCATCAATACTTTTGTCCACCTTATGTTTTCAGTTTTTGTTTGTACAGAAATAAATAATTGCTATTTCTGATTGAATGTGCTATCCTTACTATTCTTTGCTCTTTCCAGTTTCATAAACAGAGTTTGAAAACGTTACATTAAGCTCGAACACTAATATTGCCAAAATAATAATAAAAAAATGGGGGTATCAATATTTTTGTCCACCACTGTATATTTTTATTATGTAGTTTCTTATATAATAAAAGATACATTTATGCCTGAATATGAAGATGATATTATTTTCTTACAAATTATTCTTGCTTCCTCAATATAAACTGTAATTATGATTCTAAAAAACATGACTTTATACCGAAATAATAAATATCAACTGAATTTCCCATTGAAGTAATATATTATGTGAAAGTTGCATTCCAGATAAACTAAAAAATTCAAATTTATATAGAACTTAAATTCTTGCTGTTTCTATGACTAGCTGTTAATACATTAGGGAAAACCCTAATGTGAGTCAAACTTTACTTTCTCTGAAGACTCATTTTTGCCACCACAAGTCTTTTTGTCATAAATCACATGATAATAAGATAAACTATCATTTATAAATTGTATTACCTTAGCAAAATGATCTGATATGTTATCATAACTCTTCAGAATGATATATTTTATATACATTTACAGTATTGTCATCATGCCAGTGTGCTTGTAACAAGGTGAGGCAGTAATCAAAGAAGAAAGAAAATAAGAGAAAGAAAGGAATAAAACTCAAATAACACCAATCAGATGGTACCATACTCTCCATCTCTATACACTATACCAGCTACTTCTACAATCATTTTTTTAATACACATTTGCCTCTTACAAAGACTCTGAAACTAATATATCCTCAGATACTTATCTATTTGTTCTCTCCTCTCTTTCCTTGGCTTCACATCTCCCACATTTTCCACATGTCCAATATATAATTGTTTTGTTAATTGCTCTTCACTCATTCACTCCAAATGACCAAACTATCTCAAACTTGATTTACATACTGCATCTATCACATTTCTTTTCACTCCTCATTGCTTTCACATTTCATCATTTGAGACAATCATATCATATCACTCCAGCTATCTTTCTCAAGTATCTCATCTCTATTGCACTCAAACACTTTTTATGCCTTTCATCTCAACCCAGATCTTGCTTCTATACATCAATTCTGGAACCAACATACATTGATATACAGCCATCCTAGCATTATTTTAAAGATGCTCATTCCTGGCATATCTTCCAAGTGAACATATACATTTTATATATAGTATTCAATTATGAACTTATATACACTTTGCTAATAAAAACAAAACTGCTTAATATCTATCGTAGAAAGTTCTTAAGAATCCATAGCACAAGTAGCAGTGCTAGGGATTCTTAAGCTTTACTAATTGAATAAAAAGTTTTTTAGTCACTGCTACTTGTGCTATGGATTCTTAAGAACTTATATACAGCAGGAGAAAATTTGAAATAACTAGATATGTATATCTGTTCAACTGATGTAAATGCAAATAACTTCAATGAATACAGAGTTTACCATCATTCATGTAAATAATAGAAATTGTTTATATATTTTTTAATTTAAAGTACATGAAAAGATCACTTTCTAAAAGCACTAGTTAGCCCCTGGTCACTATGTGCCCATATACACAAAAAACGAAACATTTATTTCTTATCTGTCAAATTTGAGATTTTTTTCATTTATTTAGCATAACCTTACAGGGCCGCCGAGAGGGTTGACATCCGAGATTTTTGTCACGGGCTCACTATCAAATAGGGCCCGACCATCAGGCTGTAATGTATTACATAATGTGTCCGATAATTCACAGGCTGCCGCCACAGGCACTGTCTATCACCCAAAGAGGTCATGATATATAACATGATATGTAATGTATCAAAATTTGAATTTATTGTACACTTTTTTAAATAAATGTTTAATATTTTATATGACTTTTTTTATTAATTTTTTTTTTAAATATTTTGTTAAAATAATTTTTAAATTAATAGCATTTCTTTTAAGAAATACAAATTTAAAAGATGTACTGCAATATAAGCCAAAGTACTTAAAATGAAAATTTTCTAGTTAATATTATTTAATCACGTAATTAAAAAATTTTTGCATTTTTTTATTATTTAATTTAGTGCTAATATTTAAAAATAAAAACGAACTGCGAATCTCTTAAACATTTGAATAACAATATATTTCTGATTTACGGAGATAATCCTTATTATTCTTTCACATTAAATGTTTTTCGAACACTTAATGTGATAACGTTAAGTAGAGTTTTTAAATCCAGCAAGTTATTTGTTGTTTAATAATAAAATCTGAATTGCTTCTTATTTTTCTTTTTGATCTTTTTAACTACTACTCTATGCATGTATTTTTAATATCTTACTGAAGGTAAGATACTATTTACCAAAATTTGATATCCAAATTAATTAAATAAATAACTATTAAATATTTTTGGATTTATAATCTGTACTATTCCTTTATAATAGAAATTTTAATAATTATTATTTGTAAAATTTTTATTTCTTCTTCATTCATCAAACTAAACATAATAACTAGAAATTACTTTAGGATTTGCTAAACTGCCATGCCAATGCATTTTAATAACTAGAATCAAAAATATGATTCTTTTTCTAATAACCAAACAACTTGACAGTCAAAATTTGATTAGCTTTAGTGAAAAAATGACTAGATTAACTACATTACAACTGATGAAAAAGAATCCTTAAAGAAGCCCATATGTCATATGGTAATGACAGGGAAGTTTTGAGAAATTGACAGCACTTGTCAAGGTGACCCTTGCATTATGATTCCACATTTACTATCATTATTCTCTATCTGTACAATCCCTAAAAATCTCAAATATGCATCTATAGCTTGCATATATGATGAACAGCACAGAATCCATTCATCATTCAAAAATGGGAAAAATATTAGTAGACTGTATTTATGCATATTTTGATTCCTAAAGTATAACATTAAAGATGCCTATTCAAATGCATATACCATATATGCTTGTGTTTAAGCCAAAAAATATTTTCCAAAACAAAAAATGTTGAAGAGAGGGTTGGCTTATATACTGGGTAGTAAAAATTAGAAATTTTTTCAAGTATTGTTAGATGCCTGTTCAATTACGCCTTCAGCTCGATTCATATCTCATTCTTAGGCACATGACATCAAAGGGCAGTTGCACTGTTCTGCCTAAAAGACAGAGACTTACAAAGATAACACAGATTAATTATAGCTATTAATGGATTATAGGTGCTTTGCTAGCACCCATGGTCCACTAATAGTCTTGTAAATGCATTTACAAGAACCATGTTGTGATGTTGCCATTACATTCCATCTCTCCCCAACGAATCAAGACAACAAGAGGCTGCTCCAGAGAGAATCAGTGAGAAAATTTTCCCTCTAATAAAAGAATATCTTGTAAATCATTCAGCTGTTGACAGTGTGGTCCAATTGTTAGTATATTTAGCTTTGCAGTATTGGTATATTTTGGATTTAACTTCTTACTTTCAAAATATAATTATTATATACAATGTGTAACAGACATCCATTCCACCCTTTTTTGAAAATGAGATATGCTAGGAAATTTATAATAAAATTTGCATAATCAAAACATCCAAAGAATTGAATTGTGTCATTATCACATTCTGGAGCAACCCATACCTGCTACTACTACTAAAATTTTATGCAAAGTCACTATATTCAAAAATATCAATAATAATAATAAACTAAATTCAACCTAACGATTTTAACAACTTTGCAAATCCAGAGTCTGGCTTGAGCTCAGGTCTTTATACTATTTTCTAAAATAAATATATCAAATCAAACCAATCTGTCAATAACTAATATCTACCTGACAAAAACAAATAACCAAAAAACTTATGGCTTAAAGTATCAAACAAGTATTAGACTTAAGAAATCACAACAAGCACTTGAAGCAGAATAAAAAACTAATTTATTATTATATATATATATATAATATGCAATACAATAAAAATTAGTGTATTTATCCTGCTTCAAGTGCTTGTTGTGATTTCTTGTGTTAGTAGAAGCTGCAGAACTCAGTTGTTTATAGTTAAGTGTTAGACTTAAATGACAAAAAACGAGATTAGAAACTTATACTAATAAAGTGAATAAATTCTCAAAACAAAGTTAAATAATAAAAATATAAATTTATTTGACTCAAAACACTTACAGAAATGTAAACCAAAGCTTTATTTAAACAATAATAAAGCACAAATCAAGTTACCAACAAAACTTATTTAATCAAAATTCAAATATCCAAAAATCAAATATGCACAATAATTATAACCTTAAATATTAATTAATCCTAATACCTCACCTCCAATACAAACTTAAGCCATGGACGATCTTTACAAGAAATTCAAGAGTCACTTAATCAGCTCTACTGCAATACAAAACACTGCACTATGTCAGTTGACATGTGTGTTTTTGTGGGACCGAAGACAATAATGACAGGCCTTAGCCTAAATGTGGTGATAGTCAGGATCTGACACCAGTTGGAATCACCAAGTGCGATTCCACAAACAAGCGAGCGGTATAACTATTCAGCGCAAGTAAGGATGGGTAATAATTGTGCTGTTCGGCAAATTGACACAAAGACTATGTTCATCTAAGAACAGCTTCCTTTATTTAGAGAAAGATCTCCATCACAATACATGTGAATGACGATCTTACAATGAGAGGAGAAATACGGAATTGTGAAGTTTTTGATTCTCCGGGAAACACAAATTCAGTGGAGGTCGTCGAGACGGTCAATGTTCAGAATTTTCAGTCTTTAGTCTCTTTTTTCACAGTCTTTAGTTCTTTTATAAAATTTGAAGCACACACAGGAAAAGACCAGAACAGGGAAATCTTGTATCTGGAGAAAGATGGCTGGTTATCCTCACAAAGAAAAATAAGATCAACAATCTAAAGTCGAAGAAGTTAAAGGAAATTGTTGTAGCACCAGTAAACTACTAGGCTGGGACGGATGAAGTAATAGAGTGGCAGTCGTTGAATCAGACAAAAGTGGCTGTGAACAAACAAAACTGGAAATAATGGAACAAGCAAACTCGTATATCATGACACAAGCAGATCCAGCGATCATGGAACAAGCCTTGATCGAGGGTGCATCGGCTCTTAAATATCTGTGACCCCTTTTTGACCCTTATTCCCGGGCTGAGAACCAAGATGTTTATTTCTCAAACATTTGCCAAAGTAGGTGTCCAATTCACGACTATTTGGCGGACACCTGATATAAACATTCTCAGAGATTTATTGTTATTGTGGATGAAGTTTGCAAGCTGATTGAAATACTATCTATAATATCGTCATATTTCGTCGGAGTTGTTTGACAGAACTCCTTTTTTATCTTTCTTTTCATTTGACCTATATTTGACCGATGGAGGAGAATAAATTACATATAATTTGAGTTCTGATTCCCTACATTTTTATATAAGTGACTTACAGTCCCGAACTTGTCTCATTTACATAAGAGTGTTCATTTACATGAACAAGTTCAAATTTCTTAGTTTACAGAGTAATCAATTCATGTCATTCTCTTTACAAATTAATTATGTACCAAATAAAACATCAGTAAGAGATCATTCTTATATTCTCACATCGGATCAGTGGTAAATTATTTAGATTAGATGACATCAAGAGCCGAGAGAGTTTGTTCAGTAGATTGATTTCTGGTCTGTAACACATAATTTTTAACTGATGAGACAGAGACCTAGAGGAAGACCAAAGACCCAATGGCTGGATATAATCAAGAAGGACATGGGCAAGAACATCAAGAAACTGTGGGAATTGGTCAGGGATAGGAAGACATGGAGGGACATGACCCATAGAATAGCCAAGAATCGGACACGATTGAACAGCTAGGATTGATTGATTTGATTGATTGAAATAGAGAACATGAAAAGTAAGTTAATTCTTAAACTAAAACATACGTTAAATAATAATGAAAATAATAATAAATAATAAAGAGTATAGTAAAATAATAATAGAATAGATCAGGGATAAACTTCTTCACAGTTATTTCTCTCAACCTTTATTTGTTAGTCATTGATTTTAACTGTTATTAATCAATCTTAGTATTTTGCTACAATCATCCTATTTACAAATGAAGAAATGTTTGATGAGCTGAAGGTGCTGGGTGAATGTCGTCAATTACAATTTCCGAGTGTCTATACTGAAAGTGGTATCCACAGCATACCCATCACTAGTGTAGTTGCAAAGTTGCGAATTTGAACGAATGCAATTCTATTAATTATAACTATGCCTAATGGTCTAGCGACTCTGCAAATTCCAGAGTTCGGCCTGAGCTCAGGTCTTAAGCTAAGTTCTAACTTAAATATAATTAGCTACAAAACAATCTAACAATAATGTAACGTCTAATCGACGAAACAAAAACGGAAATCGGAACTTATAACTAAAAGTACCGATTAGGTGTTAGAAATAGAACAAACAAAACGATGTTAGAAACTTATGCTAAATAAATTGAAGAAAATCTCAAACAAGTTAGATAACAAAAAATATAAAATTTATTAGACTCAAAAACACTTACAAAAGTGTTAATAAATGCTTTATTGAAACTAATAAAGCAACAATCAACAAAACTTGTTTAATCTAACTCAAATATTGACAATCCACAAGAAACAAACCTTAAATACTACTAAATTCTACTACCTCCACCTCCGATACAAACTTCAAACAATCGTCGATCTTTACAAGAAACTCAAATGTCACTCAGCCAACCTTACGTTGATACAACACCTCTCTGAGTCATTGGTTTCGTCGGCTTTTATATCCAAGTGATGTACAGTCCCGTGTAGCTTCATTTACGACGGAGAAGGTGGAAGTAAGTTAACTTTTAAACTAAAATATAATACGTTAGCATATAAGAAAATAACGATAAATAATAGAGTGTATAATAAAATAAAAATAGGACAGGTCAAAGTTAACTTCCTCACATAATTTCTAGCATCTCGTGTCTTGTATTGGCAGTAGTGACTTCCAAACTAGTTTAGAAGTCACTACTGCCAATTGTGCTCTATATTAGTTGTTATTGAATGTTGAATAAAATCTGTACTTCCATCATCAAATTCTCTAAACTGATGTAGCTGAATTCAAAAGCAATGGAGTGATGAACATCTACAATGCACATTATTAAATCTGAAAACTCACGTAATCTGAGAAAGGCTGATAACCAACACATTTCTGATGAAAATGTACATTTGACAATGCACATTTTCATCAGACATCAAGTCATCAGGCTTTACTTATTTGACTGACCTTTAAATGGAGTGGAGTATTCTGATTTCCTCACATTATCCTGCACAAGCTCCTGGAAAATATCTTGCTGTCCAACCCATTACTCATTGTTGGCTTAGTACACAACAGATCAGCTTTTCCCCACATGATGGAGTGGGTGAGGAAGTCCTGTGTCATGGCCACCCCAGTCCCCTGATTTTACATCAATGGACTTTTTTTTTGTAGAAACAGGTAAAAGGCATCATCTACCAATAATATCT
Organism: Olivierus martensii; assembly: GCA_000484575.1. Classification (NCBI taxonomy): domain Eukaryota; kingdom Metazoa; phylum Arthropoda; class Arachnida; order Scorpiones; family Buthidae; genus Olivierus; species Olivierus martensii. The sequence goes on along the minus strand of AYEL01076199.1, from coordinate 16,353 downwards.
AGCGACAAGGATGAAGTGAAATATGAATTCAAGAGGCTTTCCAGTCACTCAGTCAAATGAGTAAAGAGGTGTATGAATTAATGTGATGGACATTTTGAACACCTCTTGTCCTAGGACACACTATTTGTTTTTTCTTTTTTGTAAATAATAAGAGATTAAAACAATGTTTTAGTAATACGTATTTCTTTTCAATAGCTCCAACAATACCCAATTCATCCTATGTTCCCATATGATATTTCATACTTAATCCTGCTTTCTCCTATTTATGGTTTGTTCTGGAATGTGATAATGATATTATTCAATTTTTTTCAATATGCTTTGCTTTTGTAAAGTTTAGAATAAACTTCTTAACATACCTCATTTTCAAAAAACAATTGAGATAGGTGGTCTGCTATCTTCTATATATTATGCAATAAATGTTAACAATGCTGAAAATCAATCATATTCATTTACCTACAACTTCTTTCTTGAATTTATTATAAAGACGATTTGAAATTGTTTTTAAGTTATATAAACAGTATAGTTGATAAGTTACTTTCATACTAAACATTATGAACAAAATCACCATGAATCATAATATAATCTTTATGCTATTAGTTAATTTTATGAAATCTTCTAGATCATTCTTTATTACAAAATTGATGTAAACATGAAACAGATATTACAGATTTTTAAATTGTTTTAGAAAGGAAAAGATTATGTATAAAACAGTTGTTGATAAAAATTGTTATTAATTTCCCTTTTCAAATTGATTTATTTATTATTATAATATAATATATACAATGTTGTATATTTTTTGAAAACTTTAAGGCTAATATTTATTAATAATAATACTCAAAAGCCCTTTAGCAGTCAAAGATTTTATTCAGGAATGTTTTCAATGCACTTGGCATCTTCCTTAGCTGCTACAATAAGACTCACCCTGTTACACAAGAACAGAGGACCTAACTACACAAAATAAACAAACATGACAAATTTAAAGGGTAGGTCTACATCTGGAAGCGCTCTCATTCGCACCACCTGCCAGTAAAGCCATACATTTCGTTACGTGACCAATCTTCTAAGAATACATTAAGTATATTATAAAAACATAAACCATACAAAATTATACAAATTTTAAAAATTATTAAAAATCTACACAAAAATACATACAGTTATCTGTAATCATTAAAAATAAAAATATTAATTATAAATAAAAAAGGTAAAAATTGTCACAACAGCAACGCTCCCTTATGGGAGTATCGAAAACCGACCGTAGCCATCCATTAGTCTGCTTTGCTGACTTTAAATTTATCACATATCACACATCTTTTCAAAGAAAAAGAAAGGATATGTGATAAATTTTATGGAACCGGAAACAATCTCTAGTGTGGGGAGATAATTGTTTAAAGTCAGCAAAGTAGACTAATGGATATGCTATGGTCGGTTTTCAATACTCCTGTAAGGGAGTGCTGCTTGTTGTGACAATTTTTACCTTTTTTTATTTATAATTTTTATTTTTAATGATTACAGATAACTGTACGTATTTTTAATTTGTATAATTTTGTATGGTTTTTGTTTTTATAATATACTTAATGTATTCTTAGAAGAGTGGTCACGTAACGAAATGTATGGCTTTACTGGCATGTGGTGTGAAGGAGAGCGCTTCCAGATGTAGACCTGCCCTTTAAATTTTGTCATGTTTGTTTATTTTGTGTAGTTAGGTCCCCTATTCTTGTGTAACAGGGTGAGTCTTGTTGTAACAGCTGAGGAAGATGCCAAGTGCATTGAAAACGTTCTTGAATAAAATCTTTTGACTGCTAAAGAGCTTTTGAGTACAGTGGTACCTTGGTTAACAACAGCCTTGGTAACAACGTATTTGATTAACGACGAGTGGCTGTAAGAAAAAATGTCTCGGTTAACGATTTCTGATTATGTGAACTTCCGACAAAATAGAGCTCTCTAAAATGGCTCGTCATCGCATCACATGATTCATTAGCTCAGTTATTAATCATTATTTTTTTATTACAATCAATTCAAATCCAACAATATCATTATTAAAATTAATAAAAATATAACCATATAAAAATATATTTAACTAAATGATAATTAACATATAGTAATGAAAACAAATTATTTAATTACTTAAAAATAGACTTAAAACAATTCAGTAGTTATTAGTTTCTTAAAGATGATTTCTAGATGATTAATCGATTATTATTTTAATTCTGCGAACAAAGTCTGATTCTGTTGTTTGTTTGTGTTATATATTACTTGACATCTGCAAGTGATGTGATGTAGCAGTTTCAGAATCCATTATAAGAAATAAAACGTCTGTCTGTGATCCTACAGTTCATATGGACCAGTAGTTCTCAACCTTTTTTCTGTTGAGGAACACATTTTAATTTTTTAAATTTGGTGGCATACCCTAAATATTTTAAATAATAATTTAGATTTAACAACAAATTTTTATTAACAATTAAATAATAATTTAGATTTAATAACAAACTTTTATTAACTGATATTGTATTTATTCTTATTTATTACATTCAGATTACAGACATATTCGTACACGGGATCATTAAATGGCGGCTCTTATTAAGTTATAACATTTATTCTTATTTATTACATTCAGATTACAGACATACTCATACACAGGGTCATTAAATGGCGGCCCTTATTAAGTTACAGCATCATCTCCGGATTTTGTTTCTTACAGAAATAAATTTCGTTTCATTCCGTTTTCCGGCCCTTGAGTCCTCTCCTTGTTAGACCAGGTGGTTTACAAGAGTTTTCCATGTAGCCTCTAACTTCTAATGTAGCAATGAGAAATTGCTAGTGATCTCATTAATGCTTTCATTAGATACTAGATAAGTGTTTTCAATCTTTTTTTAAATGTTGAGAAACACATTTTAATATATATTATAATTTTTATTCCTTAATTTTTAAATTTTGAATAATGACAAAAAATTTTGGCTGCCGCAGAAATTCAAAGGCTAGATTTTTCTAATGATATCCTATTTATAGGAATCAGTGCAGTGGTTCGACTGCAAAAAGGATATCCAGCCAATCACGTTTCACTATTAATATGTATGATTTATACAATTACATAAATACAATTCATTCTTAATTTCTTGCAGCACACCTTCAAAGGTTTGGCGGCACAGTGGTTGAGAACCACTGATATAGACAATAAATCGATGAGTCATGTCACTGTTTGTTCGCCATCAAAAGGCAAAATCAAATCTTGTCTGTATAATATTCATTGAATCTATAAGCTGCTAATCAATGTTTACGAGTTTGTTTGTCAAAAATCTCCAAAATGAGCCCCAAATGTTCTTCTGGTGAAGATTGATAATTAAAAACTGTTTCCACAAACAATTCATTTTATTAATGTTAATTTTTTTGTAGCAAATATAATAAATAAATGATATTTTCCATATTTTTAGGACATTTTAAATGAATTTTATCTGCATTTTTAATATTTACTATGGTTGTGGGAAGGAGCTGGAACAAATTAATCAATTTTTAATTAAATCCTATGGGAAATCGTGCCTTAGTTAATGACGGTTCTGCTGGAACGGATTACCGTCGTTAACCAAGGTACCATTGTATTATTATTTTTTGGTTTATGTTTAGTACAGTCTCATTGAACTTTTATTACAATATTTATTAATTTTTCATATTTTTTAAGCAATATTTATTAATTTGTCATTTTTTTTTAAATTTATTATAAAATATAATTTAAAAGATGAGAAGATTGGAACATGGAAAGTTATGGACATATGGAATAACAAAATTGTTGCATGTTGCTCTTCTCCAAATAAACTCCCTCATATTGTAAGTTAAATTTAAAAACTTTAATATAAGGTAAGATTGTAGAATTCTTATGTATATAAATTCAATATGGCAATCATATTGTGTGCAAATGTTTCAGTAAGTGAAGTTCTAGCTTTACTTACTATTATTATATACTTTAATCATTCAACAGAATTATTTAAAATTAAAAAGAAATATAAAAGCACAATGTGTAATCTTTCATTGGAATAATCTAAGCAGAGATTCTACACTCTTATTTAGTATACATTCTAATTAGTTTCTTGTTATGTAATACCATTAAATATAATTTTAATCTATAAATCAAACATTTTTACTATATTCTTGATTCAAAGTTTGCAATTTTCCTTATTAGAAATGGTATTAAAATTTTAATGTTTTTCAATATGTTGACATTAACTAACATTGGAATTGAAAAATTCACTTTTTTGTAAATTTTTAAATTAAATTTATTATATATAAATTATTAAATCATTTTTCAATTGAATGGCAAAATTTAATTACATATAGTTATAGCTATTATGACAACAAGTCAACCAAGTTGAACTAGAAGTGACTGTGATATGATTTATTGGGGTTGTGGCCATATATATATTAAAGTATACACTTTTCATACAGTTGATAGCATTATTTATTTGTTTTTTATTTTTATTTGGCACTTTAATAACAGCAAATTACATGAAATAAAATTATTTTTTTTTTAGAAAATCCAATATAATAAAAGTTTCTAAACTTTCTTATTACTGTGCATAGAAACAAAATTGCTTTTCATTTTTGATGTAATAGGTCCTAATAGAAAATAAATAATAATGTATTTTATAAATATTATGGCATATTGCAGAGTTTTCAAACTGTGGGGCACTAGTCTATTGCAAGGTGGCACACAAGAATTAACAGAAACATAATTTTTGAGACAAACAAACAAAAAACAATAAATTCAAATTGGTTTTAAAAAAAAGAATCAGCAAAAGGATTATAAATATATATATATCCATGTACCCAGAAACTTTCTGCTATAGCTGTTTTAAAGACAAAATATTGATCTCATTTAGTGATTGAAAAAAAATTACAAGTAGCAATATCTTCAAAGACTATTTGAAGATATTGCTACTTGTATTTTTCAGCATAAATTCTATTTGAGAGAATTTATGCTGAAAAATATGCTCACTCATTGCATTAAATATTATGATGCATTAAAAATGTATTCTATTTTTCAATTTTCTTTTGTAAGATTTGTTTAATTTTATTAAAAATTATTGCACTTAATAAATACAGTCAAACCTCTTTAAGCCGCCACCATCAGTTCAAAGGTCCTTTCTGGCGGTAAAGAAGGGTGGCGGTTTATGGAGGGTTTATGGTAACATGTGAGAAAACATGTATAGACTAGAATGACATTGTTTCATTTAATTAAAGGTGATCAGAAATAAATTGCTGAGTAACAGAAGGATTTTTATTTTTAAATTGCTGAGTAACAGAAGGAATTTTATTTTTATATTCACAAATTAAAATCTTTTCGCGAACATCTAATGTCGTTTTTGACATTTTTCCGAGTAAGAAACAGCAACAATACTCACAACAGTTGATTTATAAAAAAACGGTTTAAACTGTTCTTCTTCCGCAAAGTCGAGATTATGGCTCTCCAGTCTTCTATTTTAAACAGTTATTTTATAAAAATCCGTTTAAAGTTTCGGAATAACTCATTTTGAAAACAGGGATGTGAATAGTCACAGGTGCGAGATTACAGTCTAATAAATGCTAACAGATAAATTACTTAATTGCCATCTTCTCTAGTGTTTCTATTTGTGTTGGTTGATCTTGCCATTTAATTGTTTTGGCGGTTTAAACAACTGATTTGTCTACTAATGAAATGGTTTTGCCTCCAGAAATGAGTGGCGGTTGGCAATTAGTGAGGTGGCGGTTTATAGAGGGAATTTCATGTTTTAACATAAAGGAGGAGGTTTGTTATTGGCTTTCATCAGGCAAATAACGAGGATGGCGGTTTATAGAGGGGTGGCTTAAAGAGGTTTGACTGTATATATTTTTCTGTATAAGATCTTAATTCATACAAAATATAGTACAGTCAAACTGCAATAAGATGCCTCCCATTAAGTTGCCACCCTTGCTGACCACTAAGAAATTTGGCAGAATGGATCTTCCTTATGTTAGTGGAATAGGCAAACCTCGATAAGACTCCGCCCACCAGTAGAACCATATAAACAAATATTCCTTTTGGTATTTTATTTGTCCTCATTAATCCGCTAGGAGCATGTAAGGTGACTTACATCCTGAAGTTCATTGGTGCTATAAATATTAAAAATTCTTTGCATTCATTTGTAACCAGCAGGTGGGAGAGATGCAGTTAACAATTAATCATGTCTTTTTAAGCCTGGTTCACATCTAGGTTATAGAAAATTTAAGATCGTAAGAACCAAATTGTTTCCACAGTGACTAGTCAAGTGATACGAAGTTTTGTTAATGTTTCACCATGCCACAATGCTCACGAAAAGCCCCTCTGTTAATTGAAATGCACCAAGCATCCATTGCTGTAAAATTACAGTTTTTCAGAAATGTTAAGTTTGGATGTTAAATATAAGTATATTTTATTTTATTAAATTTAATAAATTCAAAGTTCATTTTCATTTCTATACCACGTGTTTTCTATAAATCACCAACTCTGATTAGCTGTCAGAATCATCCCCAGAATCATTGCATCTTATCAGGGTTTCACTGTATATTGTTTTGCAGTATTAAATTGTAAATAGAAAAGTATTTATAAAATTAGACTGTTGTGAGAATGAGGGGCATATCAATTTTTATGATAAAAGGGGACACAGAAAGTTCAGAAACTATTGGAATAATATATTAGTTTGATTAAAAAAAATTCAAATTTGATGCCTCAAATAATTTTCCAGATGCGAAAAATTTATATTAATTTATATCAAGTTACTATTAGTAATGACTTTGAAAATATAATTTCTCTGTGATTCTTCATCAAAATAAAAATTTGCATAATGATATTGATAGTTCTATATGCTAGCCAATGCTGATAATGATTACTGTTACTGACAATTGCACAAAAGCTATGTGATAACTGCAGCCATTATTATTGTTTGTCTAACATTATGATTTTTTTAATACAGGTATCCCTCCTATAACACGGCTTCCTACAACAATGTTTCACTCTAATACGATTTGAAAATTGCAGAAACCTTCATATAACACAGTACTTCTACAACATGGTTTTTACTTAACATATTTAGAAAATTACATTTACTCTCCTACGAAACAAAACATTTTCATTTAATTATTGTAAAACTATATTAGGAACACACAATACACACACAAAATGCAATTTCACTAGTTTGCCATCAGAAGAACGATATTGGACAATATGCAGTCTATCTTCGATTTCAATTTGAAATTGAGTTAATTGAAATAATTTTGAAATTGAATTAATTGATGACCATTGAGTATTTTGTGTTCCCAGCGTTCAGTCCTTGGATAAAAAATAAGTTTTTATTCTTCAATAGAGGAATGTGAAATAGACAAAAACTTTTTCTTTCAGAAATTTTTTTGGGTGTTGTTAAGGAACAATTGTTTTGTAGCAGGTTAGATTACAGATTTTATAAAGAGAGCAGAAGATACACAAACTTTAAATGTATTACAGATTTTGTAAAGAGAGCAGAAGATACACCAACTTTAAATGTGGGAGGATTTTGTAAAGAGAGCAGAAGATACACAAACTTTAAATGCATAAAAACGTTCAGAAAGTGAAGTTGATATTATTAAAGAAAAAAAAATTTTTTTCATTTTAACGAAACAGTGGTAAGAAAGATATAATTATTAAATGAATGTTATATAGGTTTATATACTTTTTCTTTCCTGTTGTTTAATGTATATTGTTTGTTTAGAGTCTTACGTATATTACAAGTAAAACTACACAAGAGCCCTTTAGCAGTCAAAAGATTTTTTGACTGCTAAAGGGCTCTTGTGTAGTTTTACTTGTAATTTGTGTTTGGTGCAGTCTGATTGAACGTTTAATATCTTACATATATATTTTTTCTTTCTTTATGTTTCATGTTATTAATATTCTTAATAAAAATTAAGTTTCTTATGTTGAATTAAAGAAAGTTATCTGTTTTTAATTGGTTTTGGAATGTAACTCTCCTTTTTGTATTGGCTCTAGGTCTCATATAATACAATTTCATACAACACACTGTTTTTCAGGAGGGATACCTGTATATGCAAAAAAGAAATAAATTTTTCTTATGGAAATGTTGCCACATTTTGATAGTTTATCTTTTTGGTATTTTTTAGCATAATATAAATTAAGTAATAACATATATTTGAATTTCCATAAATACTGATGATGATATGTTGCATTATCATTGAAAATTTTATATCCAGGTCTATATTATCATAAACAAATGAAATACCAAAATAGATATATTTCTTATTTTGAAATAAATATGTGTAAATATTTTTTTAATTTTCACAAAAAATTTGACATTGGAAAATTGTCACACAAGCATATGAGATGATATCAAAGATAATAAAACAGTCCTTTACAGCCCTTTAGCAAGTATAAGATTTTTATTCTGGCATAACGTTTTCGAACCTTAAGCGGTTCCTCTTCAGTGCCTCTCACTTACAAAATAGAACACTAACTGAACATTAGAAAGTCGAACATTATAACAAATTTAAATTTGCGAACAAACATTTAGTATAGAACAAGTATATATGCGTACATTGTAACAATCATTAATTTAAATATAATAACAAATAAATACAAAATTTCTAGCGTATAAACATTTAAAAAATCCTATACATTTATAAGAATAATTAATAATTATAAAATATTACAAATAATTGCAAACAGTACGATTTGTACAATAAATTTAAGATAGACCAAGATACGTGCGGAAGCGTCAGTGTCCGTTGCTTTCTGTCAGCTTTCAGACCTAGGATATTGTTTATAGTCTGTTGAATGCGCACCATTTCCATGCTTCCGGCAGAAGGATTGGGCCCAACTCATTGATTATATCTCCTATGCGTAGCCTTCTCTCTATTTCCATAGATTCATATATAATAAGTCCTTTCGGCTCTGTGACAGCTTTTAATAATCGAGCATTGGTCCAATTTATGTTAACATCATCTCCATAAGCATTAATTACAACTGTTTCTAAATAGCTGACTTAAACTATTACTGTGTATATTATAAATAAAAATGTTTATATATATATATATATATATATACAGGCAATACCTAATTTATGTAGATCTATACTTATGTAAGATTATTTTAGCTAACAATCAGATCCAAACCCTTCCCTTCCTGAAAAAACTATAGGCTTGGGACTCTGAATTGAATCTGGATTCTCCAAGATAGTAAGCAACTGCTTTATCACATGACTTATGTTCTTATTCTTTAATATTTTTATTAAGTCTTTTTTAACCCACTAGTACTGTAAACAAATGCTTTGATTCACATAGATTCAGTTTACATAAGGTTTCATGGAATGATCCACTTATATAAGTCAGGCTATATATGGGTGTGAATGAGAATGTGTGTAAGGGTGAGGGTGTGTGAGTGAGAGTGAGAAAAATCAAGAATATAATATAATACAGTATATCCCTAATTTTATATAGTATAAGCTTGAAAACAAATTATGTGAAATGCAGTTTAAAATAAATGAAGTGAAACAATAAAATTTGCAAGTGCTGGAATGAAATAATAAACTATTTTGAATCTATTTCATAAATTATTTGAGTAAATTGAAATTTTAAAATTTATAGTGTCAGTTTATAAACAATATAACTTGATAAAACATATTCATTTTTCCAAATAAGTGATTTTTGCCAATGAATGATAAGTTTTCACTTGAAACAGTAGTTGAAATTTTAAATATTTGATGCCAACTATTACTATAAATATATTATTTAAGAAAGTTTTAATATAAACAGTAAAAATGTAAAAATATAAAAATTATTTGTGTACAAAAATCTTATCAGCTTATTTTACTAAAATGCTCAGATTATTTTCTAAAATATTTTGCCAACAATTCATATATATTTTAACAATGATTTTTCTACATACAATTAATCTAGAATAGTGAACACAAATTTCTGAATTTCATAATCTAATTGAAAAAAAAAAAACTTCATTGAAAAAAAAAAACTTTGGACTGGCATATAGTTGCTAACTATTGCTTTGATATAGTAATTATATCAGAATACATTTTAAAAAGAAAAGAGAATAAAACTACAAATATAGTGAATATTTTTAAATTGTTAAATTTGGTTTTGATAAATTTTGAGATTTATAGAAAAATCTGTTTTATTTTCCCTCAAAAAATTATATATTAACAATTATACTCCAGTGACTAAAAATTTTAAATGAATATTTCAAATTGTTTAGCTATCTGATTTTAATTTAAGTTGAAAAGATCATGTTTTTGTATTTATTTGTATCTGAAATAGAATCAAATAATCAGATATTAAAATAATTTATCTATTCATTTTATTCTATAGGTATTGATTTCAAAATCAAAACAATAGAATTAAAAGGAAAGAAAATAAAATTACAAATATGGTAAATATTTTAAAATTGTTAAATTTATAAATTATTGTATATTATTACTTAGAAATAATTTATTATGAAAATTATTATGTTTTAAATAATATTTCTAAATTAAAATTGATATCAATAAAATTTATAAGCTAAATATATTGAACTCAGAAATTCTACATGTAGATATAGAAGTAATTTCATATTTCTGATATTGAATGTCATATGAGTCAAAGTTATCTTAGATCAGAAATAAGTGTATTAATCTTTTTAATGTCTTAATCTGACTTTATTTAATGTAAAATTTAAAATAAACATGAAAAAGCATAAGTTTTAAATGATAAATTGAAATGCACTTTTTAGTTTTTTGCAATTTTTATATAAAAAACCATCATAAAATCAATAATGAATTCTCTTGAAAAATAATTTATATAAGTTTATTATCTCTTTATAATAGATTAATCTTCTCTAAACATAGTTTTCTCCTGTAACTTAAATGAAATTTACTTTTCAGTTTCTTTTATAATTTTAATCTTTTTTATTTTTTATTCAAAGATAATTAAATTTTATTATAGTCTGTTTATAGGGACATTATTCATCTAACAATATAAGAAAAAAGCAAAATGAAAATATGCTGAGAAAATTTTATCTGAGTCCGTGAAGAGTGGAAAATTAATAAGAATTGATTACCACAAAAACAAATCTGGTATTTTAGATGAGAGAAATGCAATCATTATTTCCTAATTGATCAGATATACCAAGTTTCACCATGTATACAATGGACAATGATTCATGCAATGAACAATGATGACAGCGTATCAAAATCATTAAAAAATAATAAAACATATTACATAAAGCAAAAATATTAAATAGCACTTTTTAAATTTGTCTATTTAATAAATTTAAAACAACATTTTTCTCAGAAGAATGAATGATATCTTTATGTTCATGTTCTTAATTCTGAAAATCTAAAGCATTTTACATTAAATAGGAAAAAATTTCAATATTTGGTAGCCATATTTTGGAAACTACAAGTAAAATTATTCAAAGCCATTTAGCAGTCAAAATATTTTTATTCAGTAACGTTTTCAATGCTCTTGGCATCTTCCTCAGCTGTTACAATCTGACTAACCCTGCTATACTAGAGCAAGGAGACCTAACTACATAAAACAAACAAACAAATACTACAAAGATTTAAAAGGCACATGTACATCTGGAGGTGCTCCCCTTAGTACCTCCTGCCAGCAAAGCAATACATTTTCGTTATGTGACTCCACTTCAAGAATACATTACGTATAGTATAAACTACCTTACAAAAATCTTTTTACAAATAATTTTTCTAAAACATCTATTTATAACCCTGCTATACTAGAGCAAGGAGACCTAACTACATAAAACAAACAAACAAACACTACAGATGTACACGTGCCTTTTAAATCTTTAGAGGTGCTCCCCTTAGCACCTCCTGCCAGCAAAGCAATACGTTTTCGTTGTGTGACTCCACTTCAAGAATACATTATGTATAGTATAAACAATCTTACAAAATATTTTTACAAATAATTTTTCTAAAACATCTATTTAAAATTCAAATTAATCAACAACTGTTAAAAAAATAAAAATAAAACAAAAATAAAAATAACATATAATCAGGTAAAATTATTCACAAACTGCAGCACACCCTTTACAGGAGTGTCAAAAACCAACCATAGCATATCCTTTTTAGTCTGCTTTTCTTACTTTACATAACCACCTCCACATACTAGAGACCGTTTCTGGTTCCATGAAATTAATCACACATCTTTCCCTCTTCTTTTTGAGGATTTCTAATGCCTCAATTATATTTCTGTCCCAGTTTATTTCACTTGGTCGGATAATCCTCAGCCTTCTCCCACTGCACCTCCACAATCATGAAGTAGCGACCTCTGGCTTAGCGCAGTGGAAAGTTTACCATACTTGAGGTCCGGTTTATGTTCCTTTAATTTCTCTTCCAAGTTCCTCTCCGTATATCCTATATAAAATTCTTCTCTACCCAACAAGTGTTTAGTAAATTCCTATTACTAATCACTCGTTGAGTAGAGAAGAATTTTATATAGGATATACAGAGAGGAACTTGGAAGAGAAATTAAAGGAACATAAACCGGACCTCAAGTATGGTAAACTTTCCACTGCGCTAAGCCAGAGGTCGCTACTTCATGATTGTGGAGGTGCAGTGGGAGAAGGCTGAGGATTATCCGACCAAGTGAAATAAACTGGGACAGAAATATAATTGAGGCATTAGAAATCCTCAAAAAGAAGAGGGAAAGATGTGTGATTAATTTCATGGAACCAGAAATGGTCTCTAGTATGTGGAGGTGGTTATGTAAAGTAAGAAAAGCAGACTAAAAAGGATATGCTATGGTTGGTTTTTGACACTCCTGTAAAGGGTGTGCTGCAGTTTGTGAATAATTTTACCTGATTATATGTTATTTTTATTTTTGTTTTATTTTTATTTTTTTAACAGTTGTTGATTAATTTTAAATAGATGTTTTAGAAAAATTATTTGTAAAAAGATTTTTGTAAGGTAGTTTATACTATACGTAATGTATTCTTGAAGTGGAGTCACATAACGAAAATGTATTGCTTTGCTGGCAGGAGGTACTAAGGGGAGCACCTCCAGATGTACATGTGCCTTTTAAATCTTTGTAGTATTTGTTTGTTTGTTTTATGTAGTTAGGTCTCCTTGCTCTAGTATAGCAGGGTTAGTCAGATTGTAACAGCTGAGGAAGATGCCAAGAGTGTTGAAAATGTTACTGAATAAAAATCTTGACTGCTAAAGGGCTCTCGAGTAATTTTACTTGTTTGTGTTTGGTGCAGTCTGATTGAACATTTATTATATTTTGGAATCTAAGGAAAAACATATTCTTTATGTAAGTAGTGCTTATTTTACACTAATACATATTGAAATAACAAATGCAAGTGGCAATAAGAAATTAGAGATAATGATTCTTACATTTTTTTTGACCAATAATGAAACTTTTCATGGCATTTATAAACTTAATGTGGCAAGAACTACTGCTGGTATTGAAAATATATGATGAATAGCAATGAATGATGCTTCTCTACTCTACTAAAATCTATTAATGTTAGATTATCATGCCCCAAATGTTAGATAAGATAATCATGAAGAATTATTACTTGGCAAAAACTTCTATTAAATATAGAAGATACTTGTAGCACACAATCGTTTAAAATGCTTAAATGCTTTTCTAAGGATCTAGAAGAATTAGGAAACTGTTTCCAATTTCATAATAGCAATCATTATTATTTTGAAGATATTAAAAGGTTTCTTTTAGTACTTTCATTGCTGTGAGATAATTGCAATGCAATTATCTCACAGCCACAAATTATATCCAATATGTAGTGAAGACTCCTTAAAGTATTCAAACTGAGTTCAACTTTCTAACAATGATTAAAAATAATTGTTGCAGCAGAAAATCTTTTGGAATAGTGTAATATTTTAGTGAAATATTTTCTGAATAATATTTCAATAAAACAAGGTAATTGACTGAAATTACTTAGAAGAACATTGTAACATTTAAAAATTTCAACTTGGAAAAATTGAAAAAACAGGTTGCCTGAAATTGAGTTTGTCTTTCAATATGAAAATTCACGTGTCTTAAAGCATATTTCTGGACAGGTACATCAAACAGATTAAAAATTACATGAAATTTACAAATTTTCTTTAGAGATTCATTGATAGTTTACAAAGTAGTAGTAAAATTCTTAATTGAAATGAAACTGATTCACTTCAACTAAAAACTTTGTTATTTTATTACTTCATTATAAGTTATAAAAGAAACTTCCAAATAGAAATTGTTGTTGTTATTTTTCCTGAACTTTTTTGTTTTCTCAAGATTCGGGAATTCCTGAATTAGTAATTAATTTCTCGAGATTCCCTTTCAAAAATTCTTGAGAAGCATGAGTTTCTAAAAAAATGTCTAATTAAAAAAATATCTGTTTTTAATAAGGATAAAACAAAATGAGGTAGAAAACATCATGCAAAATGAAAACAAATAATATTGTGTTGTTTTATATTTGTATTTTTAATATTTTAATTACATTGAAAAAATACATCACATTTCAATAATATTGAAAATATAATTGTATTTGTTTTACAATTACTGGCAGTTTTTATTAACAGATACACCTTTTAGGAAAAATTTAGAATCCTCATATTTTGGCTAAGTAATTTTCTAAGAAGTTCTATAATCACTGGTCATTGGGTGAAGATGGGAGTTTTGGAACACACTATATTCCATATTTACCATAAACATCATTGTTACTTCTGATGAATTGCTGAATGGAGTAAAAAGCAGATATATGTTATTGTAAATGTCATCACAAATCTCCCTATGGCATAACATGCAAAGTTGGAGGTTTTGGGTGAAGTCAGAATCAGATTTTTTTTAAAAAAGGTGGAGTCGGTGTCCGATCATTTGCCATCCAACTCTGCAACCCTGATAACATGACAGGTCTAGAATAATAGAAATCTTTAAAATTGCAATAAAATGAATTATTTTTGAACAATTTATTAATCTATGTGTTATTTTCGGTTTATATGTTTGTTTTAATTATTGTTTTGTGATTTAGTTTCAGATAATTTTCTTTTCTGAAATATAAAGATAGTAGAAGTGACACGGATAAACCACATGACTTATTTGTTTATTTTATTACTCAAAAACTTCGCAGGGCCAAAATAATTAGTGAATCACTATGAAATTTTTAGAATACAAATTCACAGAACTTTTTTAATTCCAGAGATTTATAAGAATTTTTCTCGAAAATTGGGAATCCCAAAATAATAATAATAAAAATTCTACAGAACCGGGAATGAAATTTTCTTTAAATCTCAAGATTTCTTGAGACAGGAATTTCGAGCACAATCACTACTTCCAAATGCATAGAAAGGGGTTATCACTCCTTTTAAGTATCAGAAACATTTTATTCTTTTGTACAACTATATAGAAAGATCTCTTTTGAAAATTCTTTTAAGCATTTGAGTATTTGGATTCTGTTGTTTTCCAGATTACAACATAGTCTGACTTGGTTCAGTTCCAGGACCCATACTTAGTTTTCAGGCGGTATCTACAGCTGGCTCATTAAACTCATCTTTCAGTCTTCTGGTTGACCCTGTCAAGTATATTGGTCTCTAAAAGTGGCTGCTGCCAAATATATCCTTTTTGTTATTTAGCAATTTAATTCAATTTAACTTAATCTTTTGATCCTGTTGAAATAGAAAAAGGAAGAATATGGAAATTAGTTTTTTGGTAAAAAATCTTTTCTATTCAATGGCTATAATTCAGATTCTTCTTTCTTTGATGAATGGATGATATATGGCTGTGAAAAAGAATTAAGAACTAGAAAAGAAAAATTGTTGGTTTTTTTTTTTTATCTTCAAGTTTTTTATAGAATATACTGATGATAGTTCCATATATTCTACTTTAAAAAAAATTGTAGCAGCAGTTGCATTGCAATCATCTCACAGCAATGAAAGTACTAAAAGAAACCTTTTAATATCTTCAAAAATTCTTATTGATGACAGAGTAATTATGATTGAAAGAACTTTGATTCAAACATTAGTCAAAAGTCTCTAAAAATTTATTATAACAGGGCTTGACAAATTTCAAAAAGTTGAATAGACAATTGGCTACCACTGCAAATTTCATGGTAGCTAACTCAAAAGTGAGACTTGCAGGTCGGTAAAACCAGGTAAAGTATATCGTTAAAATCAATTTGAAATTTTTTGGGCCTATTAATGGTAACAACATAATTTTATCGACAGAAAATTGAAGGGTTCCCCAGAAAATCATTCCAAGCACCAAACTCTAAATTCAACATAAGCTAAAAATAAAAGCATTTTCAGTCTATAAATTTGCTTTAAAATTTTTAAACTGAAAATGCTTTTCTTTTTAGCTTATGTTGAATTTACA
>AYEL01076196.1:0-22735 GCA_000484575.1 Olivierus martensii | reverse complement strand
ATTCTGATGTAATAGGTTATTAGCAATCAATCAGTTTGATAAAACACTTATGTTTTTAAAGAAAATTATCTGAATTTATTATTCGTAGGACGAATTTTCTAATATTTCTAATGAAAAAAATAGTTTCTACGGATTCTTTTAAACTCTTTACATACAAACAAAAACTAAGAGAATAATACAAGAAAAGTATATTTTAAAAATAATATTGATACACAAATATATTCTTTGTGTAAGTATCAAAAAAGTGGTTAAATAACGAGATTGACAAGCATGTGTGCAGATAAATTGGCGCAAACATTATTCTTGCCCGGTGTGATGATGAGAGGAATGTGTTTTTGCTAGAATCAATCTTGCTTGAACGTCAGTATTTATTTTATGTCAAAGTAGTTTTTATTAATTATTAATAAAGTAAGTAATATTATCATCAATAATTTCATTACATAATTAAGGCTCCGTAAGATTAAATTCACCACTTAGGTACTTTCAATTTTTATACGGCCCGCTTCATCCTGAAGATTGTTTATCCGGCCCTTGGAAGAAAGTAATTGCCCACCCCTGCTGTAGACAGTTTATGCAAGTTGTAATATTAATTATTTTATTTTTTGGGATGGTGTCCGTAAAATCCGAAGTCCATAAAATCGAGATCCATAAAATCAAGTTTTTGCTGTAATTTTAAAAAAAATGTACATGCACACAAGGTAACACTATGCTTAGCTAGTGAAAATTTAGAATCAGTTTTGAGTTTAACTACAACAAATGTTGATTCTAACATGAAAAAATTGTAAAAACAATGTGATCCCACACATCTAATTAAAAATTCTTTGTTTATTTTGATTATGATGCTTTGCAACATGTAATTAATAAACACAATATGATATATAACTTTCGCAGTTTTTTTGATGGCCCTCCTATAAGCCACAGTGAATCTATGCAGCCCTTGGTCTTAACAAGTCTGTGCATCTTTGTTCTACAACATGGTTTTTACTTAACACATTTAGAAAATTACATTTATTCTCCTGCAAAATAAAACATTTTCATTAATTTTTGTAAATCCATACTAGGTATGCACAATACACACACAAAATTCAATCATTGGGAAATACTTTGCTAAAATTAGCACATAAATGTAATTTCACTAGTTTTTTCCATGAAAGGGATGATATGCAATCTATTTTCGATTTTGATTTGACATTGAGTATTTTGCCAATGTTCAGTTCTTGGATAAAAAATAAGTTTTTATTCTTCAATAGAGGTACCATAAACTGAGGTGACTTATTTGTGAAATAAATGTTTTTTCTCTACTGCGTATTAGTGCTGAGTTTGTTATATACTGATTTCTTTATAATGTATAGATATCACTTTATTTATAAATACTCATTTTATGAAATTTTGCTTTAATAAAACCAAACAAATTTGTACCATTTTTTTAATTTGCAAAAATAATTTTTGATTTTAAGAAATGATTTCAATAACAATAATCCATAATAATTTATTTAAATCAACGATTATATATTGTCCTATATCTCTAATTCGTAATTTAATACATTTTCATTTCTCAAATTGTTTGTCAAAAAATTCTTTCAAATTTTTTTTTTATCAAATTAATGATATGAATACAGATAGTCCTTTACTTGTGATGGGATTTGATTTGAACCTCAAAGTCATGTCAGAATGGTGAAATCAGAAATATCCCAAATTTATGGATTTTTCACTACCAATCTTAAGTAGAACATTATACATTATTGTGATAAACTTAACAAACACAATACTACTGGAATCAGATCCAAAAAGTATATTTTTAGTATATCAGGCAATTGTGGATGGATCAGTACACATGTGAATTGCATTGACCAATCACAGAATTTACAGATTATATCATTGTTGTAAGTTTCAGGTAGTTATAGGTAAATACATTAAATAGAAAAGGAAAATGGTAATACTATCTCACAAAAAAATAGAATTTGGTATACTGATTTCCTATTAGTATAATTTAAAGTTTTAAATTTTTGCATATTAAAAGTTTAATATGAACTTTTCAAAAACTATACATTTTATTACAAAGAACGAAAATTTTAGTCTTAATAATGCATAAGATTTAATATTAATCTTTCATTTGCATTTCTATAGAAATTTTATATGCAAGATTTTGCTATATTACCATTTTTATCATAATTCTGAATATATCTTATTCGTTGAAAATGAATCACAAAAAAATATCAACTTAATATCAAAAAACAAATTATATAAAAAACTGAACAGTGAAATTTTACAAACCATTTTCTCATCCAATAAACTGAACTTTTTATTAGGTAAACAATTGAAAGCTGAAGCTAAAGGTGACCATGTTGTCACATTTCTCCCTCTAATTCCTTCATATTGTTTAAAACGAAAATATCTTAACGATGGAAGTAGGAAGATCCTTCCAAATTTGTATCCTATCATCTGTTAATTCTCCACAAAAATTACGTTATTCATTAAATATCAAACTGTTTACTGTAATAGGAAAGCATTGATTTAGAAGACTGTATTACATACGAATATTTACAATAGAAAATCTCGTTATATCATTACCGATCATAAATCTATCAGTCCGTCAATAACTTAAACAGGTTTTCTTCTGTAATTTAAACAATTCAGTAAACAAGTAATAGTATCATAAAACTGCATAGAATTTTGAAATTTGTTTAGCTGGATTTTATTTTTTATTTATGATTCACCAACAACATCACATGAGAAGATTATCATGTAGCGATACAATTGGAAGGAGCTATATTAAAATTTATACAAATAAGAATTAAAATTGTGTATTTCGAATATAAAATATTACTTATAAAATATTACTTATAAAAATAAAAAATTCTACTTATATTTATTGATATTAATCAGTTTATTTTATATTACTATTGTATTATTAAAGTTTTGGATTCTCCAGGTTAAAATTTCAATTATTTAACGGCCCGGATGTATAAAAATATACAGTGAAACCCCGACGACCCTGTGATCCCCGTCCTTCACCATCCGGCCACCTCCATTGTGGCTGTTCGTCTATGCTTCTTAACCTCACTCCATATCGTTTATGTTTCTCGGAGACTTCTATTCCGCCAGAGTCCGTGCATAACAGAAAGTGGTAAGCAGTTAGTTAAGGCCACCGATCGCTACAATATATTGGCGCTACAATTCGGCGCCAAAATTTACCAGGTCATTTTAAATGAGTTTTATCTGCATTTTTAATATTTACTATGATTCCAGTTCCACATCTCCAGTATTTCAGGAGGGGTCTGGGCCCGGCCTATTTTTTTTTGTTATCAGATGACGCCACTTTCCATTCAGGGAGAATACTAAGTGACGGGGCGAAACAAGCCTACCACAGGATGCCCACTCCTGCGGAGGGGTCAGCCGGATTGTGGTGGACGGGGATCGACGGGCCGGGCCCGGACCCCATGATAAAATTTTCAAGGGGTGGGACCCGAGACTCGAACCAGGGAACTCCAGAGTGGAAAGCCAAAGCGTTTCCACGCGGCCAATCCGGCCGACCTCCAGGTTAGGTTAGTTTGGTTAAGCCACCATATCCTCATGGGATATTCTTTATCTGGCGGCGGCCTCTTATAGAGCCCATTACAGGCTGGCCAACACCCATGATGGGGACAACTGGATGGTTGAAGGATGGGGTTCAACGAGGGGCCCGGACCCTCCTGAAAAACTGGAGGTGTAGGACCTGGATTTGAACCTGGTCCAGCGTGGTAAGCTCCAGCTTTACCACGTGGCCATCCGGCAGACCTTTGGATCCTCTAGAATTCAAACACTACAGTATCCAATAGTCAATCAGCCAGATGATGTCGGCCGGATGGCCGCGTGATAAAGATTCGGCTTACCACCCTGGAGGATCCGGGTTTAAATCCGGGTCCCACACCTCCAATTTTTCAGGAGGGGTCCGGGCCCGGCCTGTTGAACCCCATCCTTCAACCATCTGGTTGACCCCATCATGGGTGCTGGCCAGCCTGTGATGGGAGCTATAAATGGCCGCCGCCAGATACAGAATATCCCATGAGGATATGGCGGCGTAATAAAACTAACCTAGCCAGATGATTGTGTGATAAAGCGTTAATTTATTACCTGGAGAATTTGAATTGAATTCCGAGACCCACACATCCAGATATTTACAGGAAGAGTTTAACTCGGCCCAGTTGAACTTCACATCGGTACAGACCTTGGTACGATTATTATCCGTGAAGAGCACTAGTTTAACTATTCTAGCGTAATTAGAAAGTGGGGTATATTCAGAAAGAAGATAGATATGAAGAATAAAAATAGTCAATAAATGCCAGAAATTCTTTCTTATATCATTATATTATTGTTGTGGGAGATTTTCATTGGTTTATGTAAGATACTAGTTTTTCTTTTTTTAACAAATAACGCCACTTTCTATTCTGTCCAATATTAGTGACGGATCAAAAACAGTCTCTGACATAGGCTGGCCATTCCTACGGCGTAGTCAGCCAGAATGCAGAAGACAGGGATCGATGTCTGATCTGGAGTCCCGAATAGTCAGCCGGATGAGCACGTGGTAAAGCACTAGTTTATGATTTGAAGGATGAGGTTTCAATATCCAGGTCCCGTCGGCCGGATTGGCCGCGTGGAAATGCTTCGGCTTTCCACTCTGAAGGACCCGGGTTCGAGTTTCGGGTTCCACCCCTTGAAAATATTTATCATGGGGTCCGGGCCCGGCCCGTCGATCCCCGTCCTCCACAATCCGGCTGACCCCTCCGCAGGGGTGGGCAGCCTGTGGAAGGGCTTGTTTCGCCCCGTCACTTAGTATTCTCCCTGAATGGAAAGTGGCGCCATCTGTTAACAAAAAAAATGGTCTGTGATAATCATTGGAATGCTCCGCCGCTTAGTAACCTCCGGTTGAAAAGCAGTATAAAGAACAAAGGTTAGTTTCAGTTAAGCTATCATAATCATACATTTACCTGGCGGCAACCATTTTTAGAACCTATCACAAGCTGGTCAATACTCAGAATGGGGTCAACCGAAAGGTTGAAGGATGAGATTTAACGAGGTCTGAATCCCCCTGAAAAATTGGAAGTTTGGACCTGGATTCTCCAAAGTGACAAGAAAATGCTTTCCACTCGGCCATCCTACCGAAATGCAGCAAAGAAAAAAAAACACTGTGCATTGATTAATAAGTTGAAAGCAAATACAGGCTCTGGCATAGGTTCTTCATTCGAGTTGGAATTAGCCTGATTGTGAAGAATGAGGATCGACGAATCAACACCGAACCTATCGAAAAAATTTTCCAAGAGATAGGATCTAGAATCGATCCGGAGTCCTCTGGAGAAAAGTCGAAGCCTTTCTACGAGGTAAATTCCGGCCAACTTTATTGTATACTAATCAGCAAGAAATTCCAATAACTATCACAACTAACACAGCTCTGTGGAATAGTTGATCTCAAATGGATTTCATTTTTTTTATATGTGGTTTGATGTTCTTTCCACCCGGTGGTACTAAGCGATGGATATCAGTGCCCACTACGAACCGCCTACATTCCAGTGGGATCAGCCGTCAGGTGAAGAATGGGATTCACTTGGAAAAAAACATTTTTTTTCTTTTTGTTAACAGATGACGCCACTTTTCTCAGGGAGAATACTAAGTGACGGGGCGAAACAAGCCCTTCCACAGGCTATAGTAAGAGTACTAAGTGGCGGGGCGAAACAAGCCCTTCCACAGGTTGCTTTTCCTGCGGAGGGGTCAGCCGGATTGTGGAGGACGGGAATCGACGGGCCGGGCACGGAGAGGTCAGCCGGATTGTGGAGGACGGGGATCGACGGGCCGGGCAAGTGGCGGGACGAAACAAGCCCTTCCACAGGCTGCCCACCCCTGCGAGCGGCTGGGCGAAATCAGCTTTTTCACAGTCTGCCCACTCCTGCGGAACGGGGCGAAACAAGCCCTTCCACAGGCTGCCCACCCCTGCGGAGGAGTCAGCCGGATTGTGGAGGACGGGGATCGACGGGCCAGGCCCGGACTCCATGATAAAAATTTTCAGATGTAAAAACATTTGGAGATGTGGGGCCCGGAATTTCCAAGTGGAAGATCCAGGTCTTCCACTTGGAAATTTTGATATCACTCCGCTTATTAGATCTACAGAGACCTCTGAATAGGGAAACTTTAATTATAACTATGTTTTATATAATAATACGCTTATTGAAAAATACTCTAGACAAAAAGGGAGAATACATTTTCATGGAAAAAGCATCTAAAGATAAAAAAGTTGGTGACTATAAATTGGAAAAAACATATTCTGCGCCCTTTATTTTTCAGAAATACTATAAATCATGTTATTAAATAGGAATTATACCAAATATTACGATAAATCTATTGCATATTTTTTAAAAGCCAGTTTCCAGTTATTTATTGATTACTAAGTGACGGGACATTCCATATTCTACCACAGGCTGTACCCCTTTGAAGGGCCAACCAGACTCTAGAGAAGGGAATCAACAAGTTCAAATCTTTTATAAAATCTCTTGAAGTATGGAATTCGAAATCGATCCCGTAATCTTCAAATGGAATGCTAAAGCATTTTCATGCGCCAATCTGGCCAACCGTGACAGCTACATTTGTCAATGCTATACTTTCCTCAGCATTTTTGGCGCTGTTGTAGTCTATGCAGCCGAGAATTTGCATAAAACGCAAGTAAAACGTCAAAATGCAAATTCACAACTACTTAAAGCGCTACAATAAACAGACAAATGAAAAACAAAGAAGAAATATCAATGGAACAAAACACTTTATTCAATAAATTCACATCCCCTGAGAGGACATAAGATCTCTTTCAATGTGACGACCGTTCACGTGGACCACACATTGCATCCTGTAAACAATATTCTCTATGACCAAATGTAACATGTCACCAGGAATGTTCAACACATTCCATGATATGTTTATTCTTTAAGGTCGTCAAGTTCGGGACCCCATCAAGATAGACCTTAGACTTCAAATAATCTCACAGAAAAAAGTCACATGGGTTGAGATCTGGGGAGCGAGGAAGCCTTGCAACAGGAAAAAAACAACTGATGATCCTTTCTTCTGTAAAGTGATGGCGCAACAGCTGCTGTACCAATCAACCAATGACGTAACATATCACCAGGAATGTTCAACACAGTCCGTGATATGTTATCTTTTAAGGTCGTGAAGTTCGGGACCCCATCAAGATAGACTTTGGACTTCAAATAACCCCACAGAAAAAAGTCACATGGGTTGAGATCCGGGGAGTGAGGCGGCCATGCAACAGGAAAAAAAACGATCCTGCATAAAGGTTATCTGATCCAGGCATTGCCTTTGCTGAAGTTGTGAAATGACAAAAACTTAGTCAGCATATCATGATAGCTTTGCTTGGTAATGGTACAGGTCTTTGGTCCTGTCTTTGGTCATTGGATCATTCTTTTTTGAGACCATTACTTGGTCTCAAAAAAGAATGGTCCGATGATGAAATCTGCTGTGCATCCACACCAAACAGTGAGTTTTGGTGAATGCAATGGGATTTCCTGAACTGCGTGGGGTTGTTCGGATGCCCAATTTGAGAATTCTGAGTGTTAACAATCCCATTAAGGATGTGTTAATCCCATTTAGGAAAATGGGCCTCATCTCCTCACAGAATTTTCCACAGCCAAGGATCGTTGACCTCCATTCTGGCAAGAAATGTCAGAACAATTGACAACCGTTGATCATAAATGCTGTGTTTTAATTCATGCAGGCGGCCTATCTTGTATGGATAGAAGTGGAGAACTTTCTGCAAGACTTTCCATACTGTCGAAAAACTCAAATCCAATTGTGCTATTACCAGCAATGGTTCCCTGTGTGCCAGCAACGAATGCAGTCGCAACATCGGCAATTGTCTGTTTGACACCAGTTTCTACTCTCTACTAGGTCAAACTGCTATGGATCCTGTTTCTTGAATCTTATGAATCATGCTTTTCAATGCATTAATTGATAGAGGTCTTTTATGTAGGTTATTATGGCTTCTAAACTCATGAAGAGCGGCCATTGCATTCGATTGATGAAGATAAAACAGCTTCACAAGTAACATGCGCTGATGTAATATAAGAAGCAGGTTGAACTCTGAATGCCCTTTGGAGTTTTTCTTTTATCTATATGGCTCAAATTACTGGCACTGCTGTCAACTATGTAGTCGTGAATTTGCATTTTGACATTTTACCTGTGTTTTATGCAACTTCTTGGCTGCATAGACTACAACAGTGCTACATTTCCCCCCTTTCGGCGACTTTCAATACTAATTTTTTCTTCACGGAATTGTGTTTCCTATGTCGTCATTAGTCGTCCTACCAAATTTGGTGGCATTTATGGCTGATAGATCGAGCTACAGAATGCTCTGAGTACTGTCAGTTTAATTATGGTCACCATGTATATAGGATGTCTTTGATTTATAATGATTCATTTAAAAATTTTGGTTGTAATTTGAATTTATTGTAAATTGAAGTATAATTTCTCATAGGTGCAACATTATTAATATATTTGTTCTCAATCAGCAAAAAACAAAATATTCAACATATTTTTTTAATAGTAATATAATATAAAATTTAAAATGAGGAAACTAATCTCATGTCTGTCAATATTTATGTAGGTAAAAATAAAAAAGATATTAGGTAAAAATAATAAGAAGTTCAAGAAAGAACTAAAATTGCCTATTCTACAAAAATGTCACTTAGAAAGTATCATATTTTGCCATGTATTTTGAGAACAAGTTTCTCCAGTTCTGGTGCTTTTCTTGTGCAGAGGTCTGGTTTAAGTCACTTTTGAAAAGTTGTGATGCCATAGCTGGACAAGTGAAAATAATTTGTGGAGTTAGTTGGATATCATTACAGTTTCTGCATGGACTAAATTTTTTGGTTCCATCTATCTCAATTCTAGTTCTTTGAAAAATCTTATTCTAATTCTTGTATTATGGTAATAATTTTTCTGTCACCATTTAGATCACATATAAGTTGTTCATGTCTATATAAGATACTCCTTAACCTGGCTCTGGCATAGGAGTGGCATCTTTTACTGTGAGAAGATCGTTTTCATGTATCTTGTTCCTTCCCTCCTTTGCCAGCAAGTCTGCTTTTTCATTCAGTTCTATTCCAATATTTGATGGAATCCACTGTAAGGTACATATCTTCCATATCATTTCAATTTATTACAGATGATCATAAATCATGTGTGATATAGCATTTTCTCCTTTCTGGATTGCTTTTAAGGCTGATTTTGAATCTGAGACTTCTCTGATTCAAAATCAGATATATCTGACTTATTGTGGTTCAGTGAGGACATGTATGATTTTAGGGCAGTTTTTATTGCAAGAAACTCAGAAGTGTAGTTTGATGCAATTTTTTCTGTACTGATGGGTTTTGTTGTTTCTATGTTGTTTGGAAATTTAAGCATAACACCTGCTCCTCCATTTATGATTGTTTCATCTGATGATCCATCTATCCATCTGTATATGCTATTGCTAGCTTGTATGTATTGATGGAACTGATTATTCTAAGATTTATTTCCTTGAATATGTTTGGGGGATTTTTCTTGGTTCAAAGTTCTTTGAGAGTGAGATTTATTATTGTCTTGGAGGGTGTTTCTAGTTGTATTGTGGTGACTTTAGCATGTAGTTAAGCTGTGCTCAAGATTGATACATTTTCTTATGTTTTTGTCTTGTTGTAGTATGGATGATCTGGTCTATTTTTTTGATTCCATGACTTGTAGGTTGTTTTTGAAATGTGGTTAGTTTATTTGGAGAATGTTCCCCAAATAAATTGTTTTTCATCTCCTATGTTTAGTGCTTTAATTGATTTCAAGTAATTAATAAATCTTTGATTTGTTCACCAGGTGCATCAAGGGTGTCTGATTCCCATGTTGAGCTTTTTGTATTAGTCTCTTAGTAAGATGGTCACATTGGATATGGCTTCACAAATGCTTTCTGTTATATCAATGGAACTTGAGTCCAGGTGCTGTACATTAATAAATGTGTATCACCTGGACTCATGTTCCATTGATATAATAGAAAGCATTTATTAATTTTAAGCTTTTATTGTTTTTTACTGAAATTCTAATGGCTTATATCTCTGATTTGCTTCATAGTTTGCATTTATTTTTATTTCTTCATATTTGATTGTTTTGTTTTTTATAAGAAAAGCTAGTCCTC
This sequence comes from Olivierus martensii, assembly GCA_000484575.1. Lineage (NCBI taxonomy): Eukaryota > Metazoa > Arthropoda > Arachnida > Scorpiones > Buthidae > Olivierus > Olivierus martensii. The sequence goes on along the minus strand of AYEL01076196.1, from coordinate 12,543 downwards.
CGGCTCTATTCTGTCAATCTTTTCTGATAGCTGTATATCCATTTATTTGGAACTATATAGTGTTATTTAGTTTTGTCTGTTGTAGACATAGTATGTCTATGTCAATATCATTTGATAAAAATAGATATTTTAGATCTTCTCTTTTCTTTTGGGTGTTATTGATGTTTAATTGCATGATATTGAGGGTATTCATAGGATATTTCTCACAAATCTCCCAGATTGCAGATACCAGTGCATCATGTTCCTTGGATGCAGTAGCATTTTCTTTGTCTTTGAGTTGACTCTCCATGGAGAAATAAAGATGTCATTGTCCTTTTGACCTCTGGGATTTATATCAGAGTTCATCCCCATATTGCAATGAGGAGGGGTTGGACTTTGCAGGAGGTCTAAAATGCTTAATTTTCAATTAAAGAATTTTGTGCTAAATGTTTTATTTTTAAAGCAAATTACTTTATGCTAAATGATGTTATTACAGATATTTCAGAAAACATTATTTATTGGTACAAAACAACTAAACAAAACTGACCTGGCTGAATATTTTCGATTAAATTTTATGTTGCTTTTCTTCTTATTGGATATAACTGGCCTGGTATTCCAATGGTATTCATAGGCTACTCATTGCCATATATTTGTGCCAAGGATCAACAGTCAGCTGAAGAATAGAATTAAATGAGTTAGGCACTTGTTCTGCAATATTTCTCTCTCTTCTTCTGAACAAATCTGGAATTATGAGACATGAAATTTAAGCATGAATACTCCATGGTTAAAATCAGAATACACTTCTATTCTGATAGTCAGTTAGTTATCTGGTCAAATCGTTGTGATTATTGCAAAATCATTAATGGCAGCTTTCATAAATCTAGATTTTTGTCATATACAAGGGGGATTCAAATGAAATCTTGAAAGTGCCATAGAATTGTGAAAAGTTGTACGATTTATTCGGTAGGTGGCAGTAGTGGTCCTTAAGGTTCACAAAGTGATTGGCAGGTGGCAGAGTGATGCTGCAACACCGAAGAAGGCAGCAGCGTCCACAACAAGATGGTTGCTTCGCTATCCACATGCACTGCACTAGAACAGTGATCTGTAATGCGTTTTTTGAGTGGTGAAGGTGTGAAATCAATAGAAATTCATCACAGAATGACAGTGCAGTACGAGGATCGTGTGTGTCACTGCAGCGAGTGTACGAGTGGTGTAGAAAGTTCAAAAGCGGCGTAACTTCTGTGGAGGATGCCCCACGACCAGGGCAGGCTCACTGCGTAGTGACGGACAAGAACATTGCATTAGTGGAAAAGCTTGTGAAGGACAACAGGCGTATAACTGTACAGGAAATAGCCTCAATGTCGGAGATTAGTGTTGGTTCAGTACACAATATTGTCCACAATGTACACAATGTACTGCAATTCAATAAAGTGTCTGCAAGATGGGTGCCTCGTCAGTTGACTGCCGAATTGAAAGATCATTGCATTGATGCCTGTGAAGAACTTTTGCGTCGATTCCATGTCGAAGGTGATGCATTTCTGGGAAAAAATTGTCACAGGCGATGAGACCTGGGTGCACTATCACCAACCTGAAACGAAAAGGTGAAGCAAGGAATGGCGCCACAAGTCATTGCCGAAACAAAAGAAATTCCACACACAACAGTCTGCTGGGAAAGTCATGCTCACTCCTTTCTGGGATGCAGAAGGAGTAATTTTAGAGCATTACATGGACAAGGGAGTGACAGTAACCATCATTCTTATTCAGATATGCTGCGAAATCACCTTCGCCCTGCAATCAGGAGTAAACGACAAAGACTTCTGACTTCAGGAGTATGTTACAGCATGACAACGCCCAACCGCATAGAGCCAGTTTGACAGTTCAGACTATCCAGGATATCAAATTTGAATGTCTTATTCATCCACCTTATTCATCAGACTTCGCTCCTAGTGACTTTCATGTGTTTGGTGCACTCAAAGAAGCAATGGGAGGCAAGCATTTCCGAAGTGACGAAGAGTGAAAACTGCGGTGCACAACTGGCTACAGACACGACCAAAACATTTCTTTCAACATGGTATCTATGCACTTCCAAAGCGTTGGAAAACTTGTATTGAACGTCGGGGAGACTATGTAGAAAAATGATATGCATAAGTTGTTTCTAATTCAATGTAAATAATTCAGCTCATTTTAAAAGTGGAAAATATATTTTATTAAACTTGAAGATCTTTCAGCTTTATTAAGCCATCTTCAGCACCATTGTTTCTAATTGTTTCAAATTATGCATTGTTTCTAATTGTTACAATAAAAAATTATTGCACTTTTAAGGTTTTCGTTTGAATCCTCCTCGTAAATAATCACTATCATAAGTACAGATCATCGTCATTCAGACCATCATGGGTCAAGGATTTCCTGTATAGTATTTATAATATAATACATAATATATATCTGTACCTTGGAGGCATATGATGCTATGTCCAATATTTTTAAATTAGACTGTATCATATGCCTCCAAGGTACAGGTATTGTGCATGCATGTGCATGCAAAAAGTTTGTTAATTTTTTTTACAAGTAAACAAAACAAAAAATTTTTAAATTTAAAGATATCTTTATTCAATAAAATAACTTCCATTTGAATTTTCAACTTTTTCCCATTGGAATCAGTAGTTTCATGATGCCATTTTCAAAAAATTTTGGTGGTTTTGACTGAAAATATCTTTTTAAGTGGTTTTCAACTTCATCAATATTTTCAGATTTTTTTCCTTTTAGAGAATTTTGTAGCAATCAGAAAGAATAGCAATCTAATAGTGCACTATCTGGTGAATATAGAGCAGCGGTGGGCAAACCGCGAATAGCAATCTAATAGTGCACTATCTGGTGAATATAGAGCAGCGGTGGGCAAACCGCGGCTCGCGGGCTGCATGCGGCGCTCCAACTAATAGCTATAATGCCAAAAATTTTATCGATAAATAAAATTAATACAAAAAAATATCAAATCTGTTCCATATCTCAGCATGTAATTTTTAGGAAAATAATAAATAATAATTCATATGGTAAACTGTAGATGTCATTACAATGCCATATTTATTACAAAAATAGATTTGATTAACTGTTAACCAAAAACGTCTTTGCATCATCTTCAATGTTTTCCTGTATAGAATTGACTACTTCTCTGATATCTACAGTTGAGTCTTCCGTAAAAAGATTTTCATCTATCGATGCATAGTAAACTCCAGATAGTCCGTACTGTTGCAATAACTCTTCAAAATCAGTTGTTTCTTCAGTTTCGTTATTCTCTTGTTGACATCCTAGAAATCCAGATTTGATGAAACAGTTATGCGTAGTCAACGGGTTTACTGCTTTTATCGAGGCGATTATCCAAAAAATAGCATCTAACACTGTGACAGACGCAGCAAGTTGATTTGCAGATTTAACATCATTTGAATCAATTTGCAACAAAAGGCGCTTAATTATTTGTTGACGATACAATACTTTAAAGTTTTTTATGATGCCTTGATCTAAAGGCTGACACTTAGATGTTGTATTCGGTGGAAGGTAAATTAGTTTAATATTTTGCAATGAAAGGTCAACTGGATGAAAAGATGCATTATCTAGGAAAAGGATAATGTTTCGTTTTTGTCTACTCATTTTTCGATCTAGCATAAGCAACCAATCTGTCATGATTTCTCTAGTCATCCAGACTCGAGAATTCGCTCTCCAATCAATATTTAACTGATTGACGTCAGTTCCTTTAAAGTAGCGTGGTTTCTTTGTTTTTCCTATAATTAAAGGTGTTTCAAATTCACCAATCATATTTACACAAAGTAGCACAGTCAATCTCTCTTTTGATATTGTTCCACCTTTGCATGCTTCATTTTTCAAACACATTGTTTTTTCCGGTAACGCCCTAAAAAAATAAACCTGTTTCATCACAGTTAAAAATATTTTTTCTTCATAGCCTTGGCAAAGCTCTGGTAACTTTTCAATCCAGGTGGAAACGATATTTACATCCGCAGAAGCAGATTTGCCACATACCACTTTAAATGAAATGTTGTTTCATTTACAAAATCTTTCCAGCTATCTGTTTGATGCTTTAAAATCTGTATAGCCAAGTATTTCAGCAACTTCCTTAGCTTTTACTTGAATAAGTGGTCCTGATAATGGAATATTGTTGGCCTTTGCACGACAGAACCATTCAAATGTCGCTTTATCAATAGTTAATCCTGGAGATTTTGGAAAAAATGTTTTGACTGTAGTTTATATTCAATCTCCATGCTTTCAGTAATTCCTCCTTATTTTTCAAATTGTCAATTACTTGTGTTTTTCCAATGCAAAATTTTGTTGCCAGAGCTCGAACACTTAATTTTTCTGTTTCAGAAGACTGAATAATTTCTATTTTTTCTTTTAGGCATAAATGTTTTCTTTTCACTGACATGATTGCTACCGACTACAGTAGGAAACCAAGTGAAAAGTACAGTACTGTATGTACACTGTAATGTCCCAGCACAGACTCAACCAATCAAAAGCAAAACTAACAGTTCAGTGTTAGTTTTGATTTCGACCAAACGGTAACTTTTACAGTATACAGTACTGTTACTGTATTACAATAATTAACCCGTTCCACTCTTGTCGGTTTTTTTTATTAAGCCTAATCTAAAAAAAAATACTGTACTGTAATCTAATTTTTAAATTGCCATCCTACCTTCCGATGTCGATGGACATCGTCTGTTTTTTGTTTTTTTAATCGTCAATGCGTCCTGATATGTTATAATGAATATTAATACTGGACACATTTTTTTTAAATTTTGGGAGTCGTCTACCAAGAAAAATAAGTTAAAAATCTATAACTTTTGAAAAAAACCAAATGAAGATAAAAAACATTTAAAAATACCTCGACCAGCTCAAGGTAGACAACGCCTGTTAAGGGTGCATTTTGTTTGAACACACGAGCAAGACCACAAAGCCACTAGTGTGAGTAGCAGGATGACCGGGGAAAAAAATTTTTTCACAATTTTCGTTCGTCTTTCAATTTTGAGCTGTAATATGGTACTTTTATTAGTTTTTTATTGTCCAATTATATCGAAATTTAAGTGTCCGTGTCCGTTATTGAGGGTGTCCGCTTTTGAGGGGAGATGCTCCCATAGACATCCATGTATTACTGCCGGGGAATTACAAAGTGTCCATTATTGACGGGTGTCTGCTTTTGAGGGGTGTCCATTAGGTGAAGTTTCACTGTAGAATAGAGAAAGCAGAATCGATATGATTCTGAAAAATAATCCAAATTCTACAAATACAATCCATTCACATTTTCTATCTTTAGAACGGAATTAAAAACAAAATTTTGGCAATCGGAAAATTTAGGACCCATCATCAGAGGCACCCAATAAACATAAAAAAAACCACTCCGCGATAGCTCCATGTATAATTTGGGATTGAATTTTATTTATATCGCTTTTTATTGTTTTTTTATCATTTTTTATTCCGCCATCTTGCCATCTTACCACGGCAAAGGCAGTGAACAGGTTAAAACAGCAGTTCCCAAAGTTTTGCCTAGGTAGGCCAAATTATAAATACTAGGCTATATTTCATTGATGCAATTTGGCCCTTTCTCTCAAAAGTTTGCCCACCCCTGGTATAGAGGATGAATTAGAACTTCCCAGTTGGACTTCTTTACTCTCTTCTGAATCATCATGATGACATGAGCATTGCATGGTAAAAATTATGTCCTAGCATTGTCATGGTGAAAAACTATGTTTAAAATTAACAGCTTTTTCTGTTTGCGAGCAGTGGTCATTCTTTTGAAATTTCCTCTTTTAAATTAACAAGTTGACCATAATATTTGTTTTCTATAATATTTTCACTGTTTTTCAGCAGCTCATAATAAATTATTCCTTTAAAATCCTACCAAACACTGAGCATGACCATTTTTTGATGAAGATTTGGCTTTGGCATTAGAAGTAAAGGCAAATTTTGTTTAGAACACTGTCTTTTTCTCTATACATTAGCATAAAGGATCCATTTTTCATCTCCAGTTACTATTCTTTCCAAAACTTAAGATAACCATAAATATTTCTTCAGCTAGCACTTTTTGCAATAAAGATTGCACATATATTTATTAACATAAATCTAAATTTATGTTAATAAATATACGTGTAATCTTTACTGCGAAAAGTGCTAATTGGAGAAGTATTTATGTATTTAGAGTTTAAGCAGTTAAAAGTTAAGTTGTCTTAAGATAACCAAGCAGAGAAATCAAGCTGCAACTTGATCCATTCAATTTTTTTCAGATAGTTAGTATGGAAACCAGACATTATATATATTGATCTATCCTATTCAGAGGCAGACCATTAACTTGGGGACACTGGGCTAACACTGTTTGGGGGGCCTACTAAATTAACTCAAATTAACCTAATGGTGAGAGCTATGAGATTTATACTAATGTGGAATGTCGGACACAGCTTCCTTTGTGAGCCGACAAAAAAAAAATTGTCACCACCCGCTTTTTGATATATAGTTTAATTGATAGACGCGAAAAACATCAAATGTAAATGTTATAGTCATTGTCGAAGGGAGGTAACAGCTGACGCGAGTGAACGAGTGTGCCCTGAGGGAAAACGTTCGCCGACAAAAGTAACAGCAAATGCAGGTGGATGTATGCATTCCGAAAGAGAGACATCGACGGATATAAAAATAACAATCAACACAGATGGACGTAGACATTCCGAAAATAAAAACCTTCTTAGTTAAAAGCAGCAATTAACGCAGATGGACGAATGTATCTCAAAGAGAATACTTTCACTCACTATTACATGAAATAAAGTCATTGACAAGTCTCACTTTTGAGTTGGCTACCATGAAATTTGCAGTGGTAGCCAATTGTCTACTCAACTTTTTGAAATTTGTCAAGCCCTGAATATAGGAACAAGTTTTTCGCTTACCGACCAATTCGTTCTATGACTGAGTCGTCAGAACAAAACCCAGTCATTAAGTGAGGTGTACCTGTATTGTAATAAATTAAAATTTTTTATAAAAAGATGTGTTACAAATTAAAATGCTTTTATATTATATATACTTAAAATTTAAACTATTAAAATTAAAGAATTTAATTTATTAAAAAATTTTTAAACTTACATCTTTTCCAGGTAAAGCAACATCTTTTCTCTTTTGCAATTCTTCAATCATTTCATTATTTAAATATCCTTCACGTAACAATTGATAAGCCACACTTCCTTCAATCATATTAAATGATCCACATAAAATATGAGGTCGAGCAATATCAGCTGCAAAGTTTATCACTTCTCTCACTAAACTAGACATCTAATATTAAAATTATAATTAACAACATATAAATATCAAAAAAATGAGAATATTTTTTCATTGTTTTTAAGAAATTTCAGTTAACATTTAATAAATAAAATAAAATCTTTAGAATGCAATGAAATAAAAATTACAACTAAAAAATTAATTTATTCTATTATTCTATTTTCAACATTTATTTATGCAGCAATAAGTTTTAAAATTTTTTTATTTGTGATTTTGTATAAAATTTCTTCTTCCTATATTTTTAAAATTCATTATTAATTTATTGAAAAAAATTTGTAAAATAACATCACATTAAATTATAACAACATACTGCATTGATACTAATGATTTCTGTAAAAACTACTCATACAAAGTCTTTTATTACTATATATTCATTAATAAACAAGCCTTTAAGCAAGAAAAAAATAGTAATTTTTATTCTTATTAAAATATATGCAAAAATATTTTCAGCATTTTAAGCCCTTTTCAGTTACATTCACCTTACAAAACCAGATTTCTACAAAAGAATGATACAAATCAATTTATAAACATTATAAACTTATCACTAATGCCTTTTTTCTATAAGTAACATTATAATCACTAATATTAATGGCTTGTTTGTGAATTAATATAACTGTAATTAATAGTGTTTCATTAGGAATTTTTTATAGAAAATCAATTAGAATATATTAACTTTTAATATTGGAAAACGTTGACTTCTAAAAGAAGATATATATTTAATTTACAGTTTTGATATTGCATATTGTAAAAATTACAATACGCAATATTAAGAATGTAATATGCATATAACAAAACTAGCCTCTCTCAACAAGAAAGAGTAGATAATATTCAGATAATGTTCATATATCATTTAAATTAATTATAATTGACAGTGCTTCATATTGTTCATAAATATCTTGATATAAAATTTATAAATTATAATTTTTAATTATTATAAATAAATAATAATATGACAGTATTAAAATTTTGTATTTAGGTGTAGGGGGTCAGAAATCCCCCTTTTCCGTTATTTGCATAATTGACAAATGACAAAGTATATTTTGATTTTACTGACTACCAACAGAGCCATATTTACTATTTACTCATTTAAAACATTGATATTTGATATTTTATTCAGATCCAATAGTGTTGCAAACCAACGATTTAAACTTTATCTAGGTATGAAAAAATTTTGTATAATTTTTTTTTTCTAAATTTTTAATTTAAATTTAAAAATTTAGAAAAAAATTTTTTTCTAAATTTTTAAATTTAGAAAAAAAAAATTTATGCATTATCCCCATAAACATTGCATATATTTTTCATTGCATCAATTGCAGATTTTCCTAATAAACCTAACTAGTCAAATTTCCCCTAGAGATTTATTTTTAAAATAACTGCCAATTTAATAATTAATTAATTTATGCTACGATGCCATCATCTGTTGGATTAAATGTTGGTAAATGTTGAGTTATGATTGCAGATTTTCCTTTTCTTTTAAACTCTTATAACATTACATATAACAAAATGATTCCTATTGACACTCATGATAAAAATGGAACTAATGTGACTTGTCTTTATTCTGAAAAAATCATTCACTTTTATGATGTTTACAGTGTTATTTTTTAAGAACACAACTAAACTAAATATCTTGCACATTCTGACTATTATAGTAATACTTATTGATAACTTTAAAAAAATGTACTAACTTTTTGGATAACCTAATATATATATATAAATACATACAGGTAGTAAACAATATTCCTTGACTTAAAACTTCTCATGATGATGATAATGATTGTAGAAAAGGTGTAATGTGAAAGATGTGAAGAAGTGATTGTAGAAAAGGTGTAAAGGTCGTAATGTGAGGGCTTTAAACAGCCCTCACATTATGACCAACCAGTGATATAATATGCACTTCTGATAGGATCATCCCATAAGAAGTCTTATCTTATTCATAAAAGACAGTATCTTCTCCAATGGGACTGTGAAAAGATCTTCTGATGCAGGAAAATGCATCCCTAGAAGATTATATCTTAATTCTGAAAGAGCTACACATTCATATATTATGTGAAGAGATGTTTCATCTCCTCTCTGACATCATCTATAATTGGGACTATCAGCAATCCCATTAAGTAAATATGCCTCCTAAGATGACAGTACCTTTTAAGGAGCTATGTAACAATTGGTACTTTACATTTATGCAACACAAACAACTATTTAATTCTCTGTAATGAGGAACCTAAAATAAGAGGTTTTGCTTGCCTTAATCCAGGAATAGTCCTCCAATGGAAGAGATTCTGAGCTACCAATCAGTTCCTGACAATCTGTCCAAATGCCTTAGATCTGATGCCCAGAGCAAGTTCTGATCAATAAAGGGACTGAAGGGATCGTTGAACGGTCACTGCTAAACAAAAACAATCCACTTCCATCTATATTATTAATTTATTAATAAGAACTATTTCTTTGTACATAACATATTTTAAGTCATAGAGCTACTATTTAAAATATGTTATGTACAAAGAAATAGTTCTTATTAATAAATTAATAATATAGATGGAAGTGGATTGTTTTTGTTTAGCAGTGACCCGGACAATCCTGACACAACAAGAACTATAGCTGAACAAAGGAGTTTGTTCACCGATTCAACACCTCGACATCTTAACGGATAATATGATCTCGTCAGAACTTATAGAAGATAAACTGTAAGTAACTTAAAATATAACACCGTGGAAATCAAACAATATATCTAAACTGATCGTAGAAATGACACTATGGCCGAGTCCATTGGAGCGGTTCGCATACTGCCATACAATTTTAGTGATCCTGCTGTGTGTTTTTCAATGTGCGAATCAACATTTTCACTGGGCATGCCAAAACCGATCATGGAATCTCTGACAAAATACAACTATATCACTGCTGCGCTGCCTCGCGAGGCAGCAACAATCATACATGATGTTATCATCAAGCCAGACCTGTACGGAACTTTGAAAACGGAACTATTAAAATGCTGTGGTGAATCATCATCAGCTCAACTGCGCAAACTACTTGCTTGTGAACCCATAGGCGATTGGCGACCATCAGAAGTGCTACGGGAATTACGCAGAAGAGCAGAAAGTTATAATGTATCACAAGAACTACTATTAAAACTATTTCTGTAACAACTACCGTCATCGACACAGTCAATCCTCGCTGCTGTAACGCCATTGACTCTGGACATGGCAGCGGATATTGCAGATCGAATTATGGAGATCAACCCCACGCAAGTGCATTCTGTTGCACGAAGCCCAGATTATTCAGCTGTGACGGAACTCCAATATGAGGTCGAGAGGCTACGAATTCAGATAAACAAATTGCAGGAAGCAACAAACACAAGACCAACCCAACGTCCACATAGCCGCTCCAATATACGTCAAAATATCTGCTGGTTCCATCAAAAGTTTGGAAAAAAGGCAAAGAAGTGCACACTTCCATGCAAATTCCAAAAAAATGACCATGGCAGGGAGTAATGGTGACTAACTCCTTGCCGCAACATCCTTCTTGTCCCTTTTTGTCCAAGACAGATTATCCCGAACAAATTTCTTAATTAATACCGGGAGTGATGTGTCCATCATACCTGGTTCGAGAACAAAGAACCGACAAACAATGACACTAACCGCCGCAAACTCATCCACCATAGCAGTTTATGGACAATGCAGCATAGCAATTGATCTTGGTCTCGGTAGGAAATACACATGGACTTTCCTTATTGGAAATGTTTTGTGCCTATTATAGGAGCTGATTTTCTTTTTGCCTACTGATTTAACTCCAGACATACATAGACACCATCTCTGGGATTTGACACAGGCCTCGACACAAGGGACAATATGAATGACACGTATCCATATGATCCGTGTGATCGACAGCACCAATAATTTCCATCAATTATTAACGAAATTCCCCGACATCAGCAAACCACCACAACCTGGACAAACAGTAAAGCACACAGTGTGCCATCACATCAAAACATTCAGACCTCATCGTTTAGCTCTAGACCGATTAAGAATCGCAAAACAAGAATTTTAGTGTATGATCCAACTGGGGCACATGCGCCCATCTAATAGTAATTATGCCTCACCTTTACACATGGTAAAGAAGAAAAACAGCACGGAATGGCGGCCTCTTGGGGACTACACAGCACTAAATGCCCGAACTGTGCAGGACCGATATAGTGTCCCAAATCGTTTAGATTTCACAGCAGAATTGCATGGTTCAAAAATTTTCTCACAGATCGATTTAGTTAAAGCATACCACCAGATACCTATACATTCTGATGACATCCACAAATCGCAATAATAACACCCTTTGGGTTGTATGAGAGCTCTCGCATGCAGTTTGGTTTGTGTAACTTGTCAGCAACTTTCCAACGATTCATCGATGAGGTCACATGAGGACTCAAAGGGGTATATGCTTTTGTCGATGACATACTGGTGGCTTTCACATCTATAGAAACACACACACAATACCTAGAAGCACTTTTCGCCAGGCTAAACGATTATGGCCTAAAAATTAAACCATCAAAGTATGTACTGGGAGTAAATTCCATTGAATTTCTAGGATTCAGAGTTTTAGCACAAGGACTGGAACCGCTTCTCCAGAGAGTGGAGGTAATAACTAAATATTCTCAACCCACAGATGTCACCCAATTGTGCAGATTCCTGGGACTATTCAATTTTTATCGGTGGTTTATTCCCAAGGCTGCTCACATCCTAGCTCCTCTAGAGGAACTACTCAAAGGACAACAACAAAAAACAAAACACTGCTAGTGAAATTCTGTCCCACTTCCCACATCATTCTCTTGGTCGGAACAGCTGAAAAAGCTTTCAAGGAAGCAAAAACAGCACTGTCAAGAGCTACGCTGTTAAACCATCCCATTCCTGGTGCCAAGTTAAGCCTATGGGTAGACGCATCTGATTTAGCAGTGGGTGGCACACTCATGCAGGAGGAGGGTACAGACTGGAAACCAACTGCATTTTTATCTGTAAAATTATCCACAACGCAGATGGTCAACTTATGATAGAGAGCTACTAGCCGTGTACACCTCGATCTGCCGTTTATGTCACATACTGGAAAGCCGCCAGAATTTTGTTAGATAATGCTTATATCATTAAAAATAGTCTAATATTGATCATTTTCACAGCTTTTTTTCCCCACAAAAATTTCGCAGAAAATTTTGACCTAAAATTTTGTTTTGGAAGTTTGATTTTCAGTCTAGAATCGGTAGAAAGCTCG
>AYEL01076195.1:0-19839 GCA_000484575.1 Olivierus martensii | reverse complement strand
TGGACTAAAGACTGTTAATTGATAGACTAAAGACTGTTTATTGTGCCATCGATATCCACGATAGGAAGTCATCAGAGTTGCAGGTATTTCTCTCCAACTTTGTGTCGGGAAAATGTTTGTAATTTCAGCTCTCTCTCTCAAATAATTTTAATGAATAAAAGAATTTACATTGAATTTACACTCAATGTTGTTCTCCATTTCTCGCTGAGACGCCTCAGACAGTCATCCTTACTCACGTGTCAAACTTAAACCGCTTGTAGGTCGTAACACTTGTCAATTCCACATTTCCGATTCCGCCCGGAATTCCACATAGTATATGTGAATAATTATTATAAATCTCCTAATATAAAAATCTGAAATATTTCCACTGTCAATAAATAAAATACATAAACCAGCTTTACAGAGTCAATATACAGTGAAATCTGTTAAAATGACCACCTTGATTACAGTGACCACCTGGCTAAAGAGACCAAATTTCAAAAACTGGTTTGATTCCCATAGGATGTAATGCTATTTTTGTTTTATATAGTGACTACCTGCCTAATGTGCATATTGACTACTCACTTATGGTAGTTTTAAGAAATTTTAACCTGCTAAAGTGACTAAGAAGATTAATTTCATGGAGAAATTACTGTATTTGCCTTAGAATTTTTTCCATTAGATAAAATTCTAAGGATTAGCATTCCATTAGAATTTTTCTATGATAAAATAGTCTGTTAAACCAGTATATTAAAAAGTAGTTTTATCGAATTTTAAGTGCTAAAGTCTGGGAGTAGGCTTATACATGGGTTACACATTTTTGCCAATTTTCAAACTCCGAAGTCGGGGTGTCGGTTTATATTCGAGTATATACAGTAATTTAAAAGAATTTCGATCCTGCTGAGCTTCTCTAAAAATGGCATTTCACTTTTTTCGGACTGCTGGCATTATTCAAACCCATGTTACAGGCGGCCGGATGGCCAAATGGTAACACTGTCAGCATGCTACCAGGAGGACCCGGGTTTGTGTCCCGGGTCTGGTATCTCCTGAAAACTTTTTCGGGGTGCTGGGCCTGGCCCAACAATCCCCGTCCTTCACCATCCGGCCTTTCTCCATAGATGTAGGTGCACCCCGTGGTTGGAACTGACCCTGCCCCTTAGTAATCTCCCTGATTGGAAATGGGTGTAAAATATGCAAAAAAAAATCCCATGATTCATAATGGCCAGTGAAATCTGATTTGCTAAGAAAATTGGCTTAATTCTAACATGTCACTCTTTTATATCTTAGTCAACAAATGCATCTCTTAGGATCTTTCTATTTTGGTTACATAATTTTCTAAGAGCATTTTATCACCTCAGACAGTTATTAGTTGAAGGCAGGATTTTGAGATTTTTTTGCTATTTTGTTTTTTTCCCCTTTCCAATCAGATAAATTACTAAAGGGCAGGATCACTTCCAACTACGTGCTACACCAATACCCGTGAGTTGTTTTTTTGTCAACAGATGATGCCACACTCCATTCTGGAAGAATACTATGTGGTGGGGTGAAATAAGCCCTTCCACAGGTTGCCCACCCCTGTGGAGAGGTCAGCCCATTTAATTTTTCAGTCTTAGGGGTACGCAGTCAAAAAAGTTTGGAGACCACTAATCTACCACACAATCTTATGGTAGAAACTTTTAACTTTACTTAAAGTATCCTAAACTCTTATCACTTCCCCTTCCTTTTCTCAGGCTAAGCCACTGGTAATCCACTATCCCTTTGTTCTCGTAATCTCGTAATTATCCAAGAATTTATCATTTGTATGGTAAGTTTGGTGGCTAAAATTTGATTGTCCCTTTCCACTCAAATAGAGTTCTGGGCCAAAATTAAATATGAAATGTAGAAAAAGCAAAGAACAATTGCAACTTAACCTATGTGATGACATGTGTGAGAGTAATCCTGTATAGAGGAGAATTAATAACCTATTCTATGTTAGGTAGAAACGTAGAACTATGTTAGTAGAAATTAAGTATTATGTTTCTAGAAACCTACCATGTTAGTAGAATATAGAAAGTATGTTAAAGAGGAAACTTATTTTAAGTTAGTAAAAGACTTACAACTATGTTAATATCTAAAACTAATGATTTTTTTTATTTTTTATTTTTATTTTTTTAATTAAATAAAATGTTAGTGTGTAGTAACTTTGGACTAGACTTATATCTATAATCAACATATCACAGTCACTCAGCTAAAAAATTGATAGGACAGAAGATGTTAGTAATATCAACCAGACCTAATCTAAGCATTCTGATATCTCCACTCCCACAAGAAACAAAGTATGGGGGTAGACATATCATCAACGCACTTCAGCCATCGGGAAAAACTAATGGAAGTACATCATTGGAGAAAAATCAACAGCTGAAATGCACCAGGAGGGCAGTTTCCCCTGGATAAGAATCCATTCACACAAACACATTCACTCTATGCCATTGGCATTATATTCAATGAAATTGGAAACCTGACACCAAATAAAGAGAACGGAAACAATAGAACTAGAGGTAAACAATTGGAAACAAGATAGAATCAAAAGAAAACTACTGAACAATCAAATATACAAGAAACAGCAATGAGAATCACCCGGTAACAGCTGAAAATACAAATAAACGAAACTATAAATGCAAGTTAAATCAAATAGTTCAGGGAAACAATAGGAAAAACTATGGAAACAAACAACTAGCCCTAGATAAGTCAAATCAATTGAAGAAACAGGTGGAAATACCACAAAAACTTTTGAAAAGACTAAAGTCAACTTTAATATGAGGAAACAAAAAAAAAAAAAAACAAGAATATCGAAAGAACAAAAGAGAGCAAAAGAAAACCCCAGAAACTATGAACAATAATGACCCTGCAAAAAGAAACACAGAAACCTATTGGAAGAACCTCAACAAGAGGAAAGCTGAGGGACACCAATAACAGCCATCAAAGTTGTTAAGGAAACATCAAATCCAATCTTAACATAAAATCACTAATAACAGTCCTCAAAACTGAAAGAATCAGGAAGACTGAGCTTAACATAATATTACCAACTGTCTACTATACTTCACAACTTAACAGAAAATTCCCATTGCTCAATGTAGCCTATTGAAAGACCAATAAACAAAATGTGCGAACTGTAAGAGAAGGGTGGACTTTATGGGCAATAGGAGGGTCTGACAAAATGTGCAAACTGTAAGAGAAGGGTGGACATTATGGGCAATAGGAGGGTCTGAGAGTTGCAATAGAAGGAAAAGACAATTTAGAAACAATGAGTACCAATCATCCAATCCTGACTGCTATGGCCATAGCAGAGGAGAACGAGTGGAAAAGAAAAGTTTGAACCATAGGTAATCCCAGTTTACCCATGGGAAGAAATCAATGCCGGAAATAAGTAGATAGAAACAACCAACTCCCAGACCCAAGAAATGTGTATTTGTTTATGTAAAAGAAGGAAGTTCTAAATGCTGTTCGCTGGACCAAATTTTATTGAGGATTCAATGAAGCATGATTTAGTGAGATTTGCTGTCTGTTGATCTTTAAAAAGCATATGTAATGGGACTGGCCAGGGTGTGTGTTGTGCATGGAAATGTGTTATCAGTTTTCTCTGCCATGAATAAAAGAAACTACAGTCATAATCAATGTGTTCCATGGTATCATCACCCCCACAATTACAGTTACATCGAGAAGGGAAAGAATTTTGAATCTATTCAAATAGAAATTTAATTTCCCATGCTGAGTTAAAAAAAGCCGTTAATCCACGATTCAAATAGAAATTTAATTTCCCATGCTGAGTTAAGAAAGCCATTAATCTGTGATAAAAAACCCAGAGGTGTATATTTAACTGGCTATTAAGATTTGGAAAAACTTATGAGTAATTTCGCCTTTATTATCTGATCCCCATCTACTTGACCAGCTGGCTCTTGATTGCTTGCAAAGAAAGCCTTTAACATATGTAACAGGAAGGGTATTGCAAGAGGTGTCCTTGTTTAAATGTGCAGTGCATGCCAATGTGTCAGCCAGCTGATTCCCGAGGCAGGCAGAGTGCCCCTTTACCCAAGAAACCCGTGCCCCATAAAGAGTGACACAATTTTGAAATTTCTTGAATACACTAAAAGCTAGTTTAGTTTTAACTTTTGGATGTTGAATATAGTTCAAAACAACAGTCAAATCCGTACATATAATCACATCATGTAAGTTTTCTGCTTCTATAAATTTCAAAACCTCTAAGACTGCAAGTAATTCTGCTTGAATTATAGTACAGTTAAGATTAACTTTAAAGTCAGAACACTAAAACCTCGGATAACGCAAAAGGCTGACCCCACCCTGTCATTTGATTTGGAGCCGTCTGTATAAATGTAACACTTGTCACTTTCCATGTAAGATATTATGTACTCGACATTATGATAAGATGGATGAGGGAGTGATCGGAAGTCAGCTGGAACCTCCACCTGAAAGTCTTTCCCATCAATTTTTCACCTACCAGAATTAAGTGTAAAGTACAACTGACATTTTTCCCTTAAGAGAAGTTCTAGCGTCATCTTACCCGACAACAGAATGGCTGAGTTCCTAGATACAGTTCGATAGCCCTTAATAATCTTAATACAAATATAACGCTGAAATTTCAAAAGAAATTCCCTAATTTTAACTTTATTCAGAGAGTCCCCCCCAGAATGGGCATGCATAAGCCAGCTGAGGTACAACCACTCCCTCACAAATAGATTCAATTATGTTTGAGTTTAGGCTCCAATGTAGTGTCGCGACCATTGTGAGTTTGTTTAGTAAAGCCTCTGTTTTGCAGAGGACGTGCCGAACATGTGGTTCCCAAGATAGATTTTTGTTGATAATACACCCAATATACTTAAACTCTAACATAGTTTAAACAGTTCCATTAAGTCTGATAACAGGGTAGGTAATTTTGTGTTTTCGCAAAACTAACATGAGATTAGTCTTATCCGGATTAAACTTATTCTCCTTTCCCCAATTTATAATTAATGATAGGACCAAATTCCCCTTACTTTCGAGAGACCCGAAGTCGTTATCCTCAATGGTTACCAAGCAGTCGTCGGCAAAACAGACAATATTACATCCCTGTGGCAACTTATTGTCAAAAATAGTATTCATAAGTATGTTCCAAAAACCCAGTCTGCAGGCTGACCCCTGCAGACAACCCATGGAGATGTCACACGTGTCTGCAATGTTATTGTATAATAATGTAACCTGTCTTCAACTTCACTTTTCATATATCAGAACATTGTTTCTGTGATTCAAACCCATAGAACTGTATTGACCAGTCATGTAATTTACTGATTGCATCACTGCTATATGAATTTCCATTAAGGCTATCATAATAAGTCCAAAACTACCTGTCTCATTACCATAAATATTTTTAATCAAAAATTTTTAAATAATATTTTCATATGTTATTAATTCTAACAAAAATTTCCAAATTTTATTGACCTATTCTAATAATTTGGCAATCTAAAAGTGAATGACAGATCATATGAATCATCTTTGGTTCCTCATGAAAATATTCAAATTGACAAAGAAAACTTTTTCAATATCACCAATAAAAATTAAAAGCATAAATCATCATCCCTATTACCACAATGCCCCATAAGATTCAAATATTCATCGGGAAAGTATTAAAACAATTTTATGATCATTATCAGGGTAAAAACAAACAAAGCAAAAATATGAATCTTTTTTTTTTTAAATATAAAAAATGAAAATATTAGTTCTAAACTTTTGTCTAAGTATATAAGAAATAGGAATGGAAAAGGTTAAAATATATTTATTTATAAATTTCATGAACACGAGAATTCTGAGCTATCTTCATAAAGAATTCAAATATATTTTAGATACAGAGAATAATTAATATAAAACATTTTCTATTCATTATCCTAATTTTAATTTTTATTCTATTTTATCATTGAAATATTATTTATATTTGTTAAAATTTTTATAGTTATAATAAATTTGATTGATTAAAAATATATTCTTACCTGTAATGCATGTGTACTGATATCAGATGGTGGGAAGAATACATTAGCAATAGTTAATGTACAATCATTGCTAACACTGCTAAAGTGAACCATTAATGTATGGCCACACTTCTGAAGAAAATTACGTATGGCTACTTTATCTGCATTTTCTAAAGATGAAGTTTCAAGGTCCTTTAATAAAGAAAAATTTCTGATGTTTCACCCCTTCAAAGCCAAGTGACTGTTCTTGGACTGCTCCTCGTCCGGTTTTACTAACCGAAAATTAACGGTAATTTGTTAATTGACATCATAAAAGGAGACGGAGCTTTGTTAGTAAGACTGGTCCATGCTTACAACTCGCATTAATCGAATATTTGCTCGCACTAACTGAAAAACGGTATCAATTTTATAAGTCACACTAATCGAAATCGGATTATTCAAACTCGCACTAATCGAGGCCTACCTGTATATATTTTATATAAAAGAAATAAAATAAATCTAAAATCTTTAAATCTAATACAGAATCAAGTTTTTTTCTTAGAAACTATAAGTCTGAGAATTATCATTTATAATTTTTCATTTCATTTTTTATAACATATCCAATAGAGATAACAGGCATTAATCTCTCACAATCTTCAAGATGTTAGTTTTTGCTTTTCACATGGAAAGAATATAATTTTTTGTGAAATTATGAAATTACACTAAATTTTAATCAGAATACAAAAAGCATTTAACCACTCTATCCTAGCACTGAGGAGTAAGCTTAATATGATCACTAACTAGATAATGCTAAATTATTGAAAACAATTCCTAACATTTTTGAGAAAATGCTTATGGAAGAATTTTTTATAATAAAATCCTATAAGAATAAACACACTATTAATTCTAATGATCTAACTTCTGTTCTATCAATCTGGAAAATTTTAAATATGATTTTAATTATGATTCTAAGAATTCACACACAATAACTACTTGAATTTTTGTATTTTGCTATGATACTTTTCTAGCGTATTCTCAGAATATTGAATTTATACATTTATTATTCATATATGTTTACAACTGTTATATTGCTACTCATTTTTGCTTTAACTATATTTAATTTATTCTCAAGCTATCTAAAGCTTAATGTCATTTTTCATTATTACTGCAAATATGTGTGTATATGTATATAGAGTTAATATAAACTAAATTTGTTATATATTAAAAAGTTGTTTTTGTATATATTTTTTTTTGTAAAAATTTTTAATTAACTTCATTAATCCTTTGTTACCTAATATTTATTTACAATCATTTGTGTTATACTGGGTGTTTTTTTTGAAACCGAACACACTGATTTTTGGCATGGAGCCAATTCTGATTCATTTATCACATCAGGAATTGCTTGCTACGAAAATTTATTTTATATTTTTAATTCTAACAGCCATGCGTTTGAACGTATTGGCCGTTTTCAACGGATTCAAATCGGTGAAGGTTTTCAGCGGTTACGCCTGTGCGAAGAGTCGGACGACCCTAAGACCGGGAGATGGTCACAAGCGGCCAACGGATCAGCGGTTAAGAGGATAAGTTCCGTTGATTACCAGTGCACTCAAGGGTATTTATTCTTTAAGTTCTTTTAGTTTCTTAACTGTAATTAAAGTTGTTTTATAATTTTTTGGTGTATCTTTATTTACAGACTACTGTACACTGAAATGTGACTTTATTGCACGTGACATAATCATACAATTTTAAAACAGATGTTCGAAGTGCCGTCCCATTTCTGCTGAACAAATACCATAGCCTATTTCGAAATTCTGTCATAGAATTGGCAATTTGTTGAGGAGTGATTTCGGCACTGGCAGCAATTATTGCCTCACGCAGTTCGATCTCGTTTTCGTGTTGCTTCTCGAGGATGAGTCGCTTAAGGTGGCCCCAGTAAAAGAAATCGAGAGGATTCAAATCCGGTGATCGTGCAGGATACGGAATATTTGGACTATTTGTTCCGATCCAGCGCTGGGGAAACTCTTCGTTCAGATACAGGACAACACGGCCACCGTTATGTGCTGGTGCTCCGTCTTGAAGAAACCACATATCTTCCTATTGTGGCATAAAAGAACAATATTAGTTATTACTTGTGCATCATTTTAATGAAATTACTGTAACAACAAAACCCTAAAAATAATAGAAACACTGGTGGAACAATTTCGTATAACATACCTGATTTCCCAATTGTCGAATTGCAGGTAAAATGCGATCACGTAGTAAAGACAATAGACGTCTTATGTGAGTCGGTCTGAGATAAAATATGGCCCAATTACTTGGTCGCCCACCAGTCCTGCCCAAACATTTACAGCTTTTTGATATTGAGTGCGTATAGCTGACATCTGGTTTTGATTATCCGCTGCCCAATACCGAACATTTTGGCGATTTGGAGCGTGATCGATGTAGAATGTATACTCATCTGAAACAATCAGTTTATAGAGCAGATTACCATCATTGTACAACAAGTCCAACATCTTCCCACAAAATAACATTCTTCTATCATCATCACCTGGAAGAAGTTCTTGATGGTATTGATTTTTGTACGGGAAGAAGTTTTCTTCTCTTAATGTTTTCCAAACGGATGATTTGCTGACGTGCAATTTATGTGTGATTGAGGTGCAAGAAATTCTGGGTTTTTCAATTACTGACATGCAAATCGCAAGTTTTACTTCCTTTGGTAAAGCTCGACTTGGGTGATGACGGGTATCAAACCTGGATTGGCATTCCCATCTTTTTGGAATTTCTCAACAACAGATTTAATTGTAGAGACGGATGGAATAGGTCTTGCAGGGTACAGCACCGCAAAATGATCTCTCATGTGCCTATAGGATAAGCCTGAATTACGTGCCCGAACCATCCATACTTGTTCAGTAACGTCGTAAATAATAATCGGCATTTTTAAAAATGTTCGAATTGTGGCACGTCTGCGTTTCTACGCTGTCGCTATAGCAACAACAGAATTTCTGTTTCTCGCACATCTTTTGATGCAAATTTTCAGTGATTTATTTTCAAATGTGTAATTACACCAGAATTAAAATCCAATAATCTTGTATGTTAAATCGTTTTTTGTTTCTTGGATGCAATAATAAATAAATATCGTTAGAATTAAAAATATAAAATAAATTTTCGTAGCGAACGATTCCTGACATGATAGATGCATCAGAATTGGCTCGATGCCAAAAATCAGAGTGTTCGGTTTCAAGAAAAACACCCGGTATATAGATATTTTATAAAATAATAAATATAATTAAAAATAATTATTAAAATTATTATATATATAATTTATTTATATATATTTACTATGGAATAGAGACTAATAAAACAGATATATTGATTATTTTGATAATCAATATATTTTTTAGAGGAAACATTTCTATTAACTTTGGTGTAAATGACTAAAATAAGAAAAATTAATTTATATCTGATTAAACTAAATATATTGAAATAATAGCTTATATAAAACTGAATAATAATGCATAAAAACTGAAATAAATAAAAGCATTCTAAATACCGTATTTACCGGCGTATAAGACGCACTTTTTTTCTTTGAAAATAGGTCTAAAAACGGGGTGCATCTTATACGCCGGTGTATCTTATACGTCGATACTCCGTTTTTGATTACATTAGTGGCGACCCCGTCACATGGCTACAGTCAATTCAAAACAACCATTTCCGTTTAAAAGAAAGTTCAAGAAGATCAACTATGTGAGTCATACCACATATTTCTATATAAATGTATGGTATAAAGTTCAATCTTTAGTCTCTGTTGCCGACAACATTCAGACGACCACGTCTAACCGTAAGGGCGTATCTTTTCTTGCTCTGTCTTAGTTCGAGACCTATAAATGTATATACAGTACATATATAAGTGTATAATAAATTGGTTATAAGGTTCTGGAAGAAATTTCCTCTATTCGAAGTTATGCGATTTGATTTTTTTTCTTGTTTCCTTGCGGAGTGTGGGAATATTACAGTTACGTAGAGTTCAATGAATGCGCATGCACTGTCATCGACGATCACAGCTGGGTTCGTTTAAACTTTCCAATTTTTGTGAACGACTTTTAAGTGTGTGAAATTTCTACTGTTCAATTTTCTTAAATTTGTTGGCAAGTTATGGCTCAAAAACAACGTCGGCATTGCTATAACATAGCATACAAGCTACGTGTGATTGCGTATGCTAAAGAACATGGAAACAGGGCTGCAGAGAGGCATTTCGGGCCACCCCCAACTGAGAAAATGATAAGAACTTGGCGGAATCAGGAAGAGGATCTAAAAAAAGCAACTCACAGTAAACATAACCTACAAAAAGGAACTGCACAATGGCCTGAACTTGAGGCTGAGCCGAATACTTGGATTTTAGACCACAGAAAAGTGGGACTTTCAATGTCTGCAAAAATGATTATTCATCAAGCGAAAGCGATAGCGACTGATAGAGAGATTGCCGATTTTACTGGATCAACATCATGGTGTTCAAGATTCATGAAGAGAAACCAGCTATGTATGCGGACTAAAACAAAAATATCGCAAAAGATGCCAGACGAATATGAAGAAAAAATTATTGAATTTCATCGATTCGTCATTAATGCACGAAAATGAGAAAATTTTGAACTTGCACAAATAGGAAACATGGATGAGGTTCCTCTGACTTTTGATGTGCCCTCAAACAAAACTGTAGATTCCAAAGGTACAAAAAGTGTTACTGTTAAAACTTCAGGGCACGAAAAAACTCACTACACGGTTGTTTTATCCTGCTGTGCTGATGGAACAAAATTGCCCCCACTATTTATTTTTAAAAGGAAGACACTACCCAAAGAAAAATTGCCTGGAGTATTTATACATATTCACGCAAAAGGCTGGATGGATGGAGGAGGAATGAAGTTATGGATAGATAAAATTTGGTTGAGGCACCCTGGCAGACTGTTAAAGAAACCTGCCCTACTAGTATGGGATCAGTTTCGTTCTCACAGAACAAAAGATGTTAAAAATAAACTCAAAGAATTGAAAACTCAGTTAGCTGTAATTCCAGGAGGCCTAACTAGTCAGCTTCAACCTTTAGATGTCTGCATTAATAAACCATTTAAGGGATTTATGAAGAAGTGGAACAGCTGGATGCAGTCTTCAAATTTTGAGGTTACACCATCAGGAAGAATGAAGAGGCCTAGCATTTTGCAAATTTCTGAATGTGTCAAAGCTTCATGGGATGCTGTGAAAACAGAGACAGTGGTTAAATCATTTAAGAAGTGTGGCATTAGTAATGCACTGGATGGTACAGAGGACAATTTGTTGTATGAGGACTCAGATGCTGATTTAGAAGAGGTTTCAAGTGACTCTTCATTTAGCTCTGGAGATGAGTGTCTGGGTCTTGACAAAGAAGATTAAAAGGTGTTCTTTCCCAGATAGATTGGATATTTGCAGAAAGTATTACTTTGTATTTGTATTACTGGTACTTTATATTTAAAATACTGTAAATTCATTATAATAATCAGTAATAAATTTTTATTCTTCAAAAATGTGTAAAAAAAGGGGATGCGTCTTATACGCTGGCAAATACGGTACATTCAAACATCCATTAGGCTTAACATGTGAGGAAGTTAACTCTGACCTGTCCTGGTTTATTTTATTATGCACTTTTATTATTTATCATTATTTTCATTATTATATAACATATTATATTTTAGTTTGAGTTGACTTACTTCCACATTCTCTGTAGTAGTTAGCAATCACGTGTTACAGAATTGGGAACCGTCCTTCGGAAGAGCTGTCCCACGTAATGACATCATCATCTAATCTAAATACATTTACCACTGATCCGATATGAGAAAATAAGAATGATCCTGTATCAATGTTTTGTTCGATATGTAATGAATTGTAAAGAGGATGACATGAACTGATAACTCTGTAAGCTAATGAATTTAAACTTGTTACGTGTATTTATGTAACTGAAGCAACACGGGACTGTACGTCACTCAATATAAAAGCCGACGCAACCAACAATTAAAAGAGGTGTTGTATCAATGTAAGGTTGGCTAAGTGACATTGAAATTCTTGTAAAGGTCTCTGCTTGAAGTTTGTATCGGTGGTGGAAGTAGTAGAGTTAAGTAGTATTTAATGTTTATTTTTTTGTGAATAATTGATTGTTGATATTTGAATTGGATTAAACAAGTTTTGTTGTTTATTTGATTGTTGCTTTATTATCGTTTCAATAAAGCATTTACTGTATTACTTCGAATTTAAGCTACAGTAGGATTTTAAAATTGGAAAAAATTTTTTACAATAGGTATTGAAAAATAAGAAACATTAATAAACTCTCTGTAAGGGGTCAGAAATCCCCCCTTTTTCCTTTTGTTGCGAATTTGAATCGATATCAAATAACGCTATTGATATAAATTTTAATGACGCAGTTTGATTCTAAAACAGGATATATTAAATTACTTGATTATTTTACTAGACAATAAATCTTGGAAGGTTTATACAAGAATCAATTCGAAGTCTAAATGGATGACACCTGAGATATCTGATGATTGTGTAAGAGAGAATAACAACCATCCCCGGGAGAGAAAGGTGAGAAGAGGTCAGCCAAATAAAAGAGCTGGAGAGACCAAGGTACACGTTTTTTACAAAGTCAACCGCTTTTTCACAAAGTCAGGACTTTTCATAAAGTCAGACTTTTCACAAAGTCAACCTCTTTCCAATTGGTCTAGAAGCTTTTGGTTCAGTCGAGACATCTAGCTTTTGGATTCCAGTCTCACGACAGTTTTGGTAGCTAGTCTAATCTTGGGCGTGGTCCGAAAGATAACTCTGACCGAAACATCGTTCTCACTGAATGTCGTTACCGAGACATCAAGTTGCCGCGGTCCAAGAAGTCCCGCTCTCCAAAAAGTCATTGTCGCATTCAACAAGTCCTTCCCTGATTTGAGTCCTTGTGTAAACGAATTTTGTCAAGTACTCACAGTCGTCGACCGCTGGAGCTACAAGATCAACTGTTTGTGCGTATCTGTATTGTCATCCGGGAGATAAATTACAACAAGAATTTGGACTAAAGACTGTTAATTGATAGACTAAAGACTGTTTATTGTGCCATCGATATCCACGATAGGAAGTCATCAGATTTGCAGGTATTTCTCTTCAACTTTGTGTCGGGAAGTGAGATTGTATTTTTAATTCTCTCTCATGTTTATTTATATGTTAAAATAAAGAAACTATTGAATTTATTCAATGTTGCTCTCCGCCTCTATCATTCGAGTTGTCAGCCTCATTCGTCGTCCTTGCTCACGCGTTTAACATGGACCGGGTTTTTAGGCCATTTGCCTGTCAATTCCGCTTTTCCGTCTGTCCGGAATTCCACATCTCTAATTTATTGAGATTGATTATAGCATGTTTGATCTCTTCTCCCAAACATGTTCTAATCAATCTATCATCAATTCTGTTGTCATCCATGCATTCTTTTGTAGTCGAATTATAACATCCATAGGAAAATTTTCCTTGGGTGCAGTTTTTGTTTAAAATAATAAAAAGTGGCAATTTGTTTCTATCAGTGGTTATAAACAGCATTATAGTAATTCATGATTTTTCTTATAATTAAAATTTGGCCAGATATGACACGATTCTACACAGGTACTATCAAACCACAACTGGATTAAACCAAAAAACTACGAACAGGGGACCACCGAATAAACTGTTATCAACAGTTGTAATACTATGCTCATGCGTAGAGCGTAAAGCAAAAACCCAATTGTTTGGGAATGGGAGATCGGGAGAAATAAGATGTTAAAGTATTCGCTTTGAATTTAAGCGCAGCCAGATTTTACATCTTAAAAATTTGAATAAAAAGTGTGGCTTAAATTTGAAGTAATATGGTATTAACACTTCTGTAAGTGTTTTGAGTCTAATAAATTTATATTTTTTTATTATCTAACTGGTTTGAGAATTTATTCCAATTATTAGTATAAGTTTCTAACATTGTTTGTTGTTTTCAATCTAACACTTATTTGTTACTTCTAGTTGTAAGTTCTGGTTTCTGGTTTTGTTTTTGCTGGTTAACATTAGTTGTTAGATTGTTTTGAAGTTAATTATTTTTAAGTTAGAATTTAGTTAAAGATCTGAGCTCAGGCCGAACTCTGGATTGCAGAGTCATTAGAACTGTTAGGTTTAGTGTAATTATTATTAATTAATATTCGTTAGAATTTGTGATTTTGCAAACATAAATCTGTTTGGCATTCAGAGATCATTCAAGTGAGTATCACATGTCAGAGCATTGGTTAATGATTAAACTAGAATTTTTAATTAAATTATCTGAAGAAAAATCTGTCTGAACCTGAGATTAATTTGAAGATCTTTGGATTACTGTCCCAATGTCCTAACTGCTAGACCACTTTTTGGTTTCCATCCCACATTGGAACAGTAATCCAAAGTTCCTCAGTTCAATCCCAGACTGAGGAAGATTTTTCTTCAGATAATTTAATTAAAAATTCTATATTAATCATTAATTCATTGATGGCACTAATTTTTGATTTCTTCTTCAGCTGTTTTCTGTCCATTACTGGATGAAGGTCTTCCCAAATTCTTCCATCTTTTTTTTTTATCCATGACTTTTCTCATCCAATGTATACCTGTATGTATATATATATTCCACTAGTTTATTAGAAAATGTCCTGAAGGAGCAGAAAAAAATTGGATATATTTGAAGTATCAAATGGTGAAAAAAGTGTACAAATATCATTACGAAACATACAAAACTTAAAATCAATTTTTAAAGCTGAAGTATACTTTAATCTCTGAACTTAAAAAAAATCTCTTCAAAAAAAAAAGTATATTCTGCAGCATCGCTTACAAAACTAAACCCCTTGCTACTTACTAATTCTATAATGTTTTAGATTAATTTATAGGTGCAAATGAATGCATTGCCAGATTTAGATTCACAGACCAAATCAAAATGTAGTTTTGTAAACGATGCTGTGGAATATCTTTTTTGGTGAAGAGATTTTTTCCAAGTTCAGAGATTAAAGTATACTTCAGCTTTAAAAATTGATTTTAAGTTTTGTACGTTTCGTAATGATGCTTGTACACTTCTTTTCAACATTACATACCTCAAGTATATTCACCTTTTTTCTGCCCCCTTCAGGGCATTTTGTAATAAACTAGTCCATTACTTTCTGATAGGCCAAAATTTCTTATTGAATAAACTTTACAATATGCCGGATTACTGTACATATAAGCTAAGTTGTCGGTTATAGCAAATTCGTGTTCATGTGGCTGAAAACCCTTGATTCCCATTTTCTCAGTTCATTTTATAAATTTTCTGCTAGATTACTTAAAAACGAAAAAGAAAAACTTGCCCTCAGGAATAATTGAACCGTCTGCCTCCTTACTTCACATAGAAACCTCGATGTTTTGAAAAATTTTGCCAATTTTAACATTGAATAAAAGAAGACAATTCTAAACAAGATTTTTGAAAACAGTAAAAATGTCCACCGAGATTTTCAGTCACAGAACAATTTTAGGAAATTTACAAAAAGAAAATATAGAACAATGTCAGAAAATTTCAGCAATTTTACGTAAAAATTGTAGCTTGTATAGGTTTTCTAACATGTGAAAATTCGATATTTATTTTCCATTACAATACACTTGCAGTGCAACATATCTCAACGTGTTATACACCAAATTGTTCAGCTTATTAATGCGAATCGATTGTTACCATTACCATTGAAATCTGAGCAATATTAAGTCCAAAAATCACCAAAATAGTTTTATAACAATGGTACACGTACATTATAATTTAGGGCAACGTATTATACATCACATTTTTCGCCTGACTAAGACGAATCAAATAGTGCTATACTCAGCAAAATCCAAGTAATATTGACTGACTTATTAAATGCTGAATGTGCCATTTATGAAAATTTTGTAGTTTTTGGCCCTTTGTGAAGCCCCATATGGTTTTGTGAAACCAAATTTTTTCAACATCCTACACTCACTCCAACAGTCATTTAAAAAAAGTTCAAGCAAATCGGCCCAGTAGTTCCTGAGAAACACTACCTTCAGCACCCTTTAATGTTAAATGAATGTGTCAAGTATATTAGAGGTAGCACTGTAGCGCTATCTCTGATAATCTCATCATACCATCTTTTTCTTGGTCTTCTCTAGTCTTGTCATCTAGTGATGTCCACTCTGTGGTGAGTTTGGTTCATCTGTTATCTCCGTATCTGGCAATGTGACCAGCCCACTCCTATTTAGAGTGTTTTATATGAGTAATTATGTCTTTTATAGTTATTCTTGTTCAGATCCAAGAGTTAATCTTTTCGTCTTTGAATATCAATCCCATCATGGGTCATCATCAAGTTTTTGCATCATTCATTCATTCAAAGTCTAGGTTTCAGATCCATAAGTCAAAACAGGGAGAATGCATTGGTTGAAAGCTTCTCTCTTCAATCCAAGAGGAGTGACTCCCTTGAATATTTATTTCTATTTTCCAAATGTCATCCATCCTAATTGTATCTTTCTCTGTATTTCTTCTTGTTCATCATTAATCTTAATGATCTGTCTTGAATATAAATGAGTTCACTATTCAATTTCTTTCAATCAATTATAAATTCTTTTGGATTTATGCTATTGTTAAGCATTTTTTTAGTTTTAGCAGTGTTTATCTTTTAATCCAATCTCTTTTGAAGAATCATTTAGTTGATATAATTGTTTTGCAAGTCAGAGGTGGTTGTCAGCAAAACATAATTTGGGTGCTGCCATTAATTTTGATTCCTCTATTTTCTCAATTTAATCTGTTAAATACTGTTTTCAATGCTGTTGTAAATAGTTTTGGTGATATAGTATCTTCCTGCCTGATTCCTCAGTTTATAGAGAATTTTCCATTTTTTATGTAGTTAAATTGAAAAGGTTGCATAACTATACATACAACTTAATGCTTCAATATAAGTTTCATCTATGCCTTGTTTCATTAGTGAATTTAAAATTGCTGATGTTTTAATTGAATTAAAAGTCTTTTTAAAATTTATGAAGACTAAGCATTAGTGGTTTGCTATATTTATTAGTCTTTTGTATTATCTGCCTAATTGTGTGAATATGATCTATTGTGCTGAAATTGTCTAAATTCTGCTTGTTCCTGTGGTAGTAATTATATCATTTATAATTTTAGTAAATATTTTGTAGGTGGTAGAGAGCAAGCTAATGGGTCTGCAAATTTTTTTTATATCTTCTTTTTCACCTTTTTTTGTATATTATTATTAATAAAGCATTATTCCAAGAATTAGCTCTCCGATTATATTCTGCACTCGATTTTAACTGATCAGCCATTTTTAACTTATCCTCAAATGCATCGTCTATTTGGCTTACTAAAACATCAGCAGCGTCGTAGTGCTGACGTCAAATATGGCGGGAAATTCAATTTGAAATTTGTCCGGATTTAGCTGGCGCACCCTGTATAAGCAAAATGATAAGAAACCTTGAGAACAGACTTACAGAACATTGCCAAGTGATGACAAATGGAGAAATTAAATTGTGTTAACTAAGAGAGATTCTAAAAATGATATAATAGTTAAGTGGCAAGATATTGAAATAATCAAATAACCCAACACATATGAAGAAAATGCAGACAATTACTATTCTAGAACATGCAAAAACTAAGAATATAATTAACGACCAACCATAAGAAGCATTGGGCATTTAATATGTAGTGTAAAATTCTACTGTTTATTAAATATCAAATAATGCATTATAAAGTTCAATAAGTCCCTTATACAGTTAATTTGTCAAAAAAAAATTCCATCTAAATTGAAAACCACATAAATCCAACAATGCTTAAATTCAATATACACAAATGGGCATGTTAGCAATGGAATGGTCAAATGAAATTTATAACTACTTTGACCATAGATAAGAAACTTTGAAGCTATAAACAATATTTTTGCATAAATATAAATTGTTTAATGAATTTTTCATTAGTGTTTTATAGAAATTTAACAAAAAAAAAAGGCTTTGTGCATTTGCATATCTCTGAAATAGCATAAGTTGAAATCATATCAAGTTGGGGAGCTACTGTATTATATTTATATTTTTCCTCTATATAACCTCTAATTTTTTTTATACAGGTAACCCTCATATGACATAGTAGATAGGTTCCTAAAAAAAATCATGTTGTGTGAAATCGTGTTATATGAGATCTGGAGCCAAAATAAAAAAAGGGGAGTTATGTTCGAAAACAAATAACTTTCTTTAATTCTACATAAGAAAATTTATTTTTATTAAGAATTTTAATAACATGAAACATAAAGAAGGAAAAAATATATATGTAAGACCCCAAAAAAACAATAAATGTAAAACAAAAAGAAAGAAAAAGTATACAGCCTTTGTAGCATTTATTTAATAATTACATCTTCCTTACCACTATTCAATTAAAATGAGAATATTTTTTTATTTTTAACGATATCAACTTCAGTTTCTGAATTTTTTTTCTTCATTTAAAGTTGATATATCTTCTGCTCTCTTTACAAATTCTGTAATCTTGGTTTGTTTGATGTCCTTACAAGATTGCATTGGCCAGATGGCCGTGTGGTAAATATGTAGCTTATCATCCCTGGAGGATCCGGGTTCAAATCCAGGTCCCACACCTCCAGTTTTTCAGAGGAGTCTGGACCTGGATGATTGAACCTTTTCCTTTGACCATCCAGTTGAAACCCCATCATGGGTTTTGGCCAGCTTGTGATGGGCTCTATAAGTGGCCACTGCCAGATACAGTATATCCCTTGTGTGATATGGTGACTTAACTTTCCTAACCTGACTTAACCTTCCTAACCTGACTTAACTTTCCTAACCTAACCTAACCTTACAATATCATTGTAAATTTCACGGTAAAGGGATAAGCAATTTTGCAACTTCCTTTTGAGTTTTTGGCTTCTTTCAGTTGAAGGGTCTGCATTCAAGAAAAATTATTCTAGTTATTTGGTTAACTTTAGGCCTTCCTGCAGTTTTTAGTGTAAAATTATTAACTTCACAATCTTCATCAGTGCTATTATCCTTGAAATATAAATGCTCTAAATTGCATTTATGACTAATTTTAGCAAAGTATTTCCCAATGATTGCATTTTATGTATACATTGTGTGTCCATAGTGTGGATTTATAAAAATTAATGGAAATGTTTTGTTCTGTAGTAGAGTAAATATAATTTTTTAAATGTATTAAGTAAAAACCATGTTTTAGAAGTACTGTGTTATATGAGGGTTTCCACAGTTTTTTAATCGTGTTAGAATGAAACTGTGTTGTAGGAAACCATTTGAGGATTATCTGTATTTTGAAGAGTGCTTGTTATCTATTGGAAAATATAATAGTTTTATTAGAAAAAACAAATTCTTATTTTATTTTTATATTTATAGAAAAAGTATCAAATAGAATTTTTAAAAAATGTTATTTTGTTAAATTTGTTTTAATAATCTTACTTAATTAAAATTTCATTTTTCCTGACAATATTTTTATGATATTTTTCATAAAGTTAAGTAAAAGTAGATGTTTTTAAATGGTAAATAAATCTTTGAAAAATTAATTAATTAGCTATCAGCACATTTTAGTGAAAGAATGATATTTAATACTTGCTAAAGATCTTTCAGCTTAAAAAAGCCATCTCCAGTATCTTTTAGCTTACAATATATCAAATAGAACAATCAAATTAATTTTAAGTTCAGGAATAAATTAAATTTAATTAATTATTTTGTTAAGAAGCAAAAAGTTTATAAGAGGTACAGCTCCGGCCAAAATGTTTGTCACCTCACCGGATACGTTCGGCTTCCTTACAATACTCGGCTTCAGCATGCATTAGTTTCCTCGGTAACGTAGGCACTAATG
>AYEL01076193.1:0-44089 GCA_000484575.1 Olivierus martensii | reverse complement strand
TTAATCGCTTGGAGTGAAGTAAATAAATCACAAAATAATTGAAAAGTTGGCATTTTCAGAATTTTTCCTTTATCTGTATCCTAAGGCTGGCGAATAGCTGGTGCTAAATTTCAAGTTTCTATGTCTACGGGAAGCACTATATAATTTTGATGAGTGAGTCAGTGCTCAAATTTGCAATTTTCTGGGGCCTCTATCTCCTAGCGACTTTGATATTAAAGCTTTTTACAGGATAGCCTCAAGCGCAGGGCCCGATTGGGTGCAATCGGTGCAATCGGCTTAAATCCGGCACTGCTAATTGTTTTTCCCATGGCCAATTGTATGTGCCTTTTCGAGAATCGAAGAAGCAAAAAAGTTTGAAACATTAGAAGATTGAACAAATTAACAGAATTCTAATAGAGAAAGAAAGATAAAGAAGTGAACATTTGAAAAGACAAATTTTAATAGAGAAAGAAAGATAAAGAAGTGAACATTCGAAAAGACACGTTTCAAATAGAAAACTTATCTATACTGAAAGATTTTCAGAATATATTGAAGAAAATTCTGAAGGTCATCTAAAAGAAAAGATTTTCAGAATACATTGAAGAAAATCCTGAAGGTCATCTAAAAGAAAGTGAACATTCGAAAAGACACGTTTCAAATAGAAAACATATCTATACCGGAAAGATTTTCAGAATACGAAAATCCTGAAGGTCATCTAAAAAATTATAATTTAAGAGAAAGAGAAATTTCAGTACAATGCCATGAACTGCCCGAGCAACGCCGGGTATGGGTCTGCTAGTTTCAATTATATTTGCAAGAGTGCATTTACAATTTGACCTTATTTCTGTTTTTAATTTATATCTTGTAATTACTTTATGGTGAATGAGATTAATTACTTAATTATATTTGGGCTTATAGTGTGTTAGTAATCCATAGATTAAAATCTTCCTGCAAAATATGCATTATATACTTTCACTTCTTATTAGAATTATTAATTAATCAGTCTTCAGCACTTGTTTATGCAAAAAAATTTATATTTAATACTTATTAAAGATCTTTCAGCTTAATAAAGCCATCCTCAGTAACTACAAGTTAAAAAGTAAACGGATACAGCAAATTGAATTATTTGAATACAAGAACATTTAAATAGAACATAGTAAAAACATTTAAAATTAAAATAAAATAAATCGCACACGTATTTCTAAAGTGACACAAGTCAAAAACGAACGTTTTGAGAAAATTGGAAAAACTACGAAATCAGCTTAACTAAAAACCATTATATAACTAATAATTTTTTCAAAATTTGTAATCTTTTGAAACCATTTTTTAAGAAAATGGTTTCAAAAGATGATGGAGGATTGCTTCCCAAGTTATAAAATGGTGCCAACATAAAAATGCAAGTTTTTGACTTGTGTCACTTTAGAAATATGTGCGAGAAATAATAATAATGATTTTCGGTTTCCAGCACCTAGTTGAAAGTGACAAACATTTTGGCCGGAGCTGTACATCTTTGAAAAATATTAAAATTTGTTTTCTGATTTAATATCATTTATATATATAAAAATGTAAGATTGATTGGTAATTGCTATCTGAACAATCTCATTGGATTACAATGATTATTTGATTTTCTTATTCGAAAATTAACACTGAATATGGTTAATCAATTAATTCTGTTTATCTAAATTATTCTTACTGGGGGTTTTTGGTTATTTAGATGAATTCCTTTAGAATTTGCTTATTATATTTTACCTACTACCAAATATAGTCAAAACATAATTCTATGCTATATACTACATCATAATATAATGAAATTAAAAATATTCAATTTATATTAATTAAAAATAAAATTAAAATTGTCAGTTTAAATATAAAATATATAACCCTCTTATTTAAAATAAACATATTTGTGAGTTGCACTTTATTACTTTTTGTTTAGTATATTGTTCCCTATTCCTATTGTCTAAATCATTTTTCTGATTATATTCTTGAGCAGTTTAATTTAAAACCAAATATCCTATAATATTCAAGTAAATGAAAAAATTCTTCAATCATAAATCAACATTTATGATTGAAGAATTTATAACAGATGGTGCCACCTTAGCCAAAATTTAAATAAATAATTATTAATCCAACAGATGGTGACACCGTAGCATAAATTAAAAATAATTATTAATTTGGCAATTATTTCAAAAATAAACTGCTAGGGGAAGTTTGGCTTGATAGGATTATTTAAATTCTTCAATAATGTTCTTCCATCTTTCTACTTGAAACTCATTATAAATCTATAGTGTGAAGTATTTCCTATAAGATATAATTTATTGTTTGAAATTAGTTTACTTAATTCCAGAAGTTTATATTTTTAATTTGAAATTTTTTATTTTCATGATGTCAGTGAAAAATGTTGCATGAAATTTTGTGAAACTTTAAAATAAAAATTTACAAAGAAGATAGAATCCAGTTAGAAGAAATGGTATTGGGCATCATTCAATTGGTTGCCAAGAAAGGGTCAGGAAATCAACAAAAATAACTATGGATACATAAGATGTATTTTTATCTTTTATGCAAATGTCTAGTAATTTATTTTGATATTGTAAGTTTAGACCCATGCTTAATTATCTAATCGTTATTATTAATTTTTCTTAGAAAATTTTTATTTTTCATTGGCTCATACAAGCAATATTCTCGTGACTTCACAATTGCTTTACATTGTTCACAGATAAAAAAAAAACTTTTAGAAACTTTTCTCATAAAAAAATATTTCAGCAAAGCTGTTTCTAGCTTTGCTGAAATATTTTTTTATGAGAATGAATTTATAAGAAACTCTATTTTAGTTATTTTTTGAAGATTTATCAGTGATTTCCTTACATAAGTTGTAAATTTTTTGATCTTTTTCAGTTATTGTTGATTCTAAAAGGTTTCCATGATAAAATTCACTTTGAATGCTCTCTTAACCTTTGTTCTATAGTACCATCATAATTTTTGAATGGTATAGGATTTCATTTTCAAATATGTTTTTAGTATTACAAAGTGTAAATGAATTTTTTTGAAGTTTTATGCCAACTTTTATGGAAACATATTCAGCATTGATTGATTTTTACATATTATAAATAAAAAAAATTTTGATTTTTTTTTTTAAATCATAATTTTTGATTTTAAAATTTTATAGAAATAAATTTTATTCATCTGTATTTTGTGTTATAAATAATGTTGCATTTATTTATATTTAGGTTCTGATGGTGTATCAGCACGTCGAGATTTTTTATCATATGCATTATCTTTAATGAGAGCACATAATAATGAACATTTTGATTCATTACCAGTTATTGATGTATCTGCCCTTAAACATATTGCTTATGTGTTTGATGCATTGATATATTACATGCGTTCTGGAATGGATGGGACTGATTCAGAAGTATTGCGAGAAGGGTTTTCTGTTGATCCGTGGAATGATCAAGTAAGTGCTAATTTAAATTACTGAAAATTTTTATTAAATCAAATAATTTAAAAATAATACATTGCTAATAATGTTGATAGATAAGATGTATTAGTAGAACACATTAAATATACTATTGACAAAATGTTTTGTAAATCTGTATAGCACTTTAATTATTAGCATGGTGTTATAAAATTGCAGACCTTGTGCCAAAAACACTCTTTTATTATTGAAATCCATCCTTATCAGAGAATATCATAAAAAAATCAGCTCTCAAAAAAGGATTAAATAATAAATTTTAATCAATAAAAATGTTTTTGATCTATCATTAAATCATTTATAGTTAAATGAATTTGAAAGACAACTACAGAATTTAAGAATACAATTAAATTTAACTGTCAGGAATATAATTTAGTTTTTTATAAATATAATTTAAAGTGCAAATAACACAGATTAAATATAAGACAAAAAATAATTAGTCAACTTGTTCTAAACACTGTTTATACTCTTATACAGTGTTACAATTTAATTAAAGCACTACTAGCAGCTGAGGAAAAATTCTTTTAATACGCAAACGTTTTCGGCACAATGGCTGTCATCAGGCTACACAATTAGAACTAGAATTAGAATCTTTTAAAAAACTTTTTTTTACATTCGGAGAAACATATGTTGCTATGGTTACAAACAGCTGGATAAAGTAGAAAGTAAAAATAAACATAATATAATATAATAGTGGAAACATA
The DNA here is from genome assembly GCA_000484575.1 of Olivierus martensii. Lineage (NCBI taxonomy): Eukaryota > Metazoa > Arthropoda > Arachnida > Scorpiones > Buthidae > Olivierus > Olivierus martensii. The sequence goes on along the minus strand of AYEL01076193.1, from coordinate 39,934 downwards.
AAATATATAACATTTTTATACATGGTTAGGGTTGCAAAAAGTTATAAAATATAATTAATTATTACATAAACTAATGTAAATAGTATTCAAATTATGTACAGTCTTACTAGGGTATAGCATTGGTGCACTATATGTAGCTGTTTTTGCAACCCTAACCATGTATAGAAATGTTATATATTTTATGTTTCCACTATTATATTATATTATGTTTATTTTTACTTTCTACTTTATCCAGCTGTTTGTAACCATAGCAACATATGTTTCTCCGAATGTAAAAAAAAGTTTTTTAAAAGATTCTAATTCTAGTTCTAATTGTGTAGCCTGATGATGGCCGTTGTGCCGAAAACGTTTGCATATTAAAAGAATTTTTCCTCAGCTGCTAGTAGTGCTTTAGTTAAATTGTAACATTGACAAAAAATAATTATAACAAGACAAAAATTACTCATATATTAAAGAAATAATATGTAAACATAAAAAATATAAAAATAGTTTTAAACTGAAAACAAAATTATCCAAGGGAAATGTTCATAATATCAGTTTTCCTTTACATATTCCATAATTATGCTCAGGATTATTGTACATAATTGCATTCAGGTAAGTGCTCATGTTTATGAAATAATAATATGTAATCTATGTAATCATAATCTTCAAAGGCAAGAACATATAAATAGATAAGACAGTCTTTACATTATCGATTTGATGAGCATCAATAATATGTGAGTGTAGGATCCGTAAATAATAATTGGTCAGAACAGTTGAAACATAGTTGTAAGCATATGCAGGTCATAGTATACTGGAAAATTATAAATCTAATTTAATCAGTTAAAAAAGGTGAAACAAGTCTAACTGAAAAATCTATTCATATTGAGCATTTATCTGAATACAATTATGTAATAAATAAACAGAACTGTGTATAATTATTCAGAGCATAGTTTTATATAATTTTATATTGTTTTTATATACAATCAATATTAATCAATATTATGTACATTTTCTTGGATAATTTTTAGTATAAACTATTTTTATATTTCTAATGTTTACATATTATTTCTTAATATATCAGTAATCTTTATCTTGTTATAATTATGCATATATTGCCTTATAATTAATCCATATTATTTATATCATTTGAAAAAAGTTAAATTATATTCTTAATATTTAAATTTAATAATAATCTTAAATTCTGTATTTGTTTTCAAATTAATTTGTAACTGAAAATGAATAGATTGAAAATGTTCTAAATCAAAGTTTGTCATTTAATCCTTTTTAAGAGCTGTTTTTTTGTGACACTTCTTTATTTTATAACTTTTAATGAACTTTAAAGATATCATTACTGTTTTAAGTAATTTGCTATCTTTTCAGTTGTAATTCAAACAAATTTCTGTTCATTTCTGCTCCAGATAAATTATTGAATTAGCATTATATCTTAGTATATATAATAATAGAATAATAGAAACACAGTAACAAATCTTTTATTTATAACTTATGGCAATGATTTCCAAACTGGGAGACACACGGTGCAAAGGAAGCCACGAAAAGTTTGACAGAAATTATAATTTTTTTGTAATATAATAGAGGTGGTCACACTTCGTGTCACTATGAGCCATACAGGAGAATCTCAAATAGTTGAGACCCGCAATCAGTTTCTTTCTGTGTCAATGAGAGCCACATCAGTTTTTTTTAAGGTAATCTTAATAGTGGTTCAAAAATTATTATATATTTTACATGCATTTATTTCATATAGATGCATAATACTTTTTAAAATAAATAAAAAAACTACAAATATATTATTTTTTTAATTAAGTAAGTATTTGCTCCATATTAACTATTGAATTTCATGGTATGGAGCCACACTAAAGATACCAAAGAGCCGCATGTGGCTTGCGAGCAGCAATTTGGCCACCATTGTAATATAAGAAATATGCTATATAATAGATCAGTATTTCTCAACACAACTGATACTGTGGGCCAATAAAAATTTTAAGCTTGTATTGCAGACCACAAAAAAAGTTGCATATCAAATTGAAGAAAGTGCAGGTTTTTCTTAGTAATTTGCAGACTAATTACCTAAAAAGTTCAGACAGTACTATAAAACGACAGTATATTTTTCAGCAAAGATCGTGCACAAGATGCTCCAATAGAGGGAGAGAAGAGAAAATTTTTCAAAAGTTATCCCAAGCAATAGTTTGCGGACCACTAAAATTTTTCTGCAGACCACCAATGGTCCACGGATCACCAGTTGAGAGACACTGTAATAGGTACATGCTTGTAAGTGCATAGTTTATAAAATGGCTGCTAGAACTACTAGCAACAATAAAAATAATAATGTCAAATTCAAATGTCAGTGAGAGGGCATGTATCAATTATTATTTATTGTTATAAAAAGAAATTAATTTAAAAATGATTATCAATTATGTTAATACAATTCAATATGATTGCCAACTACATTTATTTTTTCCTCTATTTTTTTTTTTTGTATATTAATAAAGTTTTACCGTGAAACGTGTCTGTATTACTTTTATGAAATAATGAATAAGGGGCATCAAGATTAGGTTATGTTTTAGAGGAGGTGTAGTAACATAAAGTTTGGAAACCACCGACTTATGGTATGATACTTAAATTTTTGGCCTACATATTAATAATGTACATTACTACTAAATGAAATGAAAAATATTCCATTTGTTATATGGACAATGGTAAAATATTTTTAAGATAATATATTAAATTCTAATATTGGATTGTATATGTTCATCATTCAATTTTTTTTTTTTTTCATATTTAACACCCTTTTCTAATTAGGGAGTTTATTACTAAGGGACGGGACCAGTTCCAACCTTGATCTGCACCCACACTGTGGAAAGGGGCTGGATGGTGAAAGATGGGGATTGCTAAGATGGGCCCAGCACCCCAAGAAAACTTTTCAGAAGATATCAGACCAGGATGTGAACCCGGGTCCTCCTGCGTGGCATGCCAACAGTGTTACCACTCTGTCATCTGGCCACCCATCATTCAATTAAAAAAAAAATTTGATTCACAATTACATGATATAGAGACATTGATGATCTTATTTATTGTATCAAATTTTATAAAATATTAATTACTTTTATATTTTGAAAATAAGTTTAATGATCTGAATTAAATTCTTTTAATCTTTAATACTTACTTAGCTCACGTAACAGGAAAAGTTTTTAATCAATTAAAGTGTTTTTGGCCTATCTTAGAGGCCCTTGTCACTATTCTCTTACTTAACATATATTTTAGAATAAAGTAATAAAGAACACAATTAGTTCTAAAATCTTTAGAATATGTTTCCATTATTTTAAAATCCACAACACCGCTAATATAATTCAGAAAATTTTTAAAAATAGTTATTATATACGGTTCAAAATTAATAAAATTTTTGCCATGATAATGGAAGGTGTTACGGGTCATTATCGTTAATTATATATCCATTTTGCATCTTCTTTTTTCAATCTCAATGGCTTCTGCAGTATTGCCGCCTACACTGGATATGATTGGTTTTATTATTTTGGTATTGTCCCAATATACGGAGAGGTCTTCTTCGTACACTTTAGTAGCCAAGGCAATAGTTATTTTACCATTTTTTATATCTTTTTTATGCTCCTCAACTCTAGTATTAAGACATCTTTTTGTTCTACCTATATATTGTTGAGCTGTTTTTAGTGTGTTGTTATAGACTATATCACATATACTCCTGATCTTCTTATGTCGTTCACTTTGTCTTTGTCATTTCTTAAATTTGCAAATTTTTTCCTCTTATAGACATGCCTGTATGGATTATCGTTAGTAATTTTCTTTATAATTTTGTCCATTGTCTGTTCATATAGTATCGGGTATGACCACTGTTCTTGGCTGGATTGTCTGTTATCTTGTGTTGTTGTTATTAAATTAGCACCAGTCATTGATCTAGTAACACTGTTATATATGGCTTTCATAGTTTTATATTTATATCCATGCTTCTGTCCTTGCGTAATTATGTAGCGATATTCACTGTTTTTATCTTTTTGCTTCATGCAATGCATGTGTAATCTATGGAAAAGAACTCTAAATGCCGTCATTTTATAATTCATAAGGTCTTTTGACCACGCTGGTATAATAACAGGAGCATATGTAGGCTTTTTGTATATACTTGTATAATATTCACCATTTTCTGTATTTACATGCACATCTAAAAAATAGAAGATTCTTTCTTCAATTTGTTCTACTTTTAATTGCAAACCTAGAGTTTCATCTGTTAGGGATTGTATAATTTGAGTTGTCTTATGCATCATATGGAAGACAAACCATATGTCATCTACATATCGTACATATAATCTGATATTGTTGATAAAACTGCCTAGCATTTTAGCTTCTCTATGTCGTACTACTAGCTTGGCCATTATCCCTGCTAGGAGGCCTTCTATAGGATCACCGGTCTTTTGTTTATAGTATATCCCATCAAATACAAAGTACGAATTGTATGCTATTAAGTGGTTTCTGGTGCTTCTAGTTATTCTATGATAAATCTGTATAATAATAGGCATGCCAGTACTATTTGTATTGATGGATTCAATGATTCATAATCCATAATCATTATTGTTTCATCAGGAAGCGGCCCTACTTCCAAGAGTCTGTCAATAAATTCTTTTGAGGACTGGATTGTATGTGGATGTGCTTTCATTATGGCATTGGCCCATTTGGCTATGGTTTTTTCTAGATTATAGAGAGGTGATGAGGTCTTATCGACCATTGGTCTTAGAGCCTCTGGGTTTTTTTGCCTTTACATACCCAAATAAACGTCGGCACATGGCTGACTGCCCATTGCCTTCAAAGAATATGAAGAAGACCTCTCTGTATATTGGGACAATACCAAAATAATAAAACCTTTCGTATCCAGTGTAGGCGGCAACATGCAGAAGCCATCAAGATTGAAAAAAGAAGACGCAAAATGGATATAATCAACGATGATGACCTGGAAAACCTTCCCTTATCATGGCGTTGGTGCACAAAACATAATATGTGAAAAATTTTATTAATTTTGAACTGTACATAATAATGATTTTTAAGAATTTTCTGAATTATATTAGCAGTGTTAGGGATTTTAAAATAACGGAAACATATTCTAAAGAATTTAGAACTAATTGTGTTCTTTATTACTCTATTTTAAAATACACATTGAGTAAGAGAATATTGATGAGGGCTTCTAAGATAGACCAAAAACGTTTTAATTGATTAAAAACTTTTCCTGTTATATGAGCTAAGTAAATTTTAAAGATTATCAATAAAAACAGGAAGTGCTAAAAAGCTATAGTTAAATTCTTTTATCCCACTTTTTTTTTGTTTTATTATTATTGTAAAAAATTTCACGAAAACATAGGTCTTAAGATATATAGAGAATTCTAAGTAAGATAGAAAGTTTGCAAGTTTTTCTAATATGAAATATCAAAAAAATTGAAAATACGAACCCTAATTGCAATAAATAAATGCTAAATACTCAAAAAAGGCATTTTAATCCACAACATAGCTATACAATACAGTACAACTAAGTTTGTAACAAAAACTTCTTCATCTGCTAAGAATTTAGATGATCAAAAGATGAAATGAGAAGGAAGAAGTAAAAATGGTAACTGAAAAATGGTAGCAGCACACATTCTGATTTTATTGGCATATTGTATAAATAACTTCCATTCCTGATTTTTATCTAAGATAATAGTTCATATGTAAAAACTCATCTGTTTATCTGTTGATGATGATGAAAAATAAGAATTCTTTAATATTTATATGACATAAATAATTTCTTTATTATTATAATTTGCTTGATTTTAAAGTTTATATTTTCATTTCTTTAGATAGATAAATCTTTGTATAATCATAAACTATTGATTTTGTTGGTATTCATTTAATTTTATTGCAATCAAATTTGTGTAGAGAACAGAACCCAATTTTAATATTATGTCTATGGGAAATTGATTTTGGTTTATGATTTTCTACATTATAAGCAATTTCCAGATCCAAATCAACTTATAAAGTTGGAAACTATTTGTATACAGATAGTCCTCGACTTATGACAATACTCACTTATGATGGCCAAAAATTATTACTAAAAATTCTTTAATTCAACTTTGTCACTTGCATATATGTATACACATTGCTTTTGTATACACATCACAGTGTCTCCATTAGTTGGCAAGCAAAGACTTATTAATGTATCTCGTCATAATTCTGTCATGTCCAGTAGAGAAATAATACTATTAATGAAAATTCCAGTGTAAAAAAAGAAGGCAAGGAAAGCTTTGTTTAACCATTTTAAGTTGAATAGAAATTTAATTTATGAAAATATTAAAATGGTAATCAAACAAATTGAGAATTAAAAAAGTCTTCAACTTATATCAGAATTGACTTATGAAGGAGATATTGGAATGGAACCCCATCATAAGACAAGGACTATCTGTATTTAAATAATTTTCTACTGTAGTAATAAAGTATATTCTCAATTAACTGAGGTAGTCAGGAGATGAATTAACCTGGATAATTGATTCACTGGATAATCTACAAAATAATAATAAAAAATCAGAAAAATGGACAATATGCATTTAATACTAAAAAATAAATACATTGTTTATATACAAATATTCAAATGTATAATTTATTGAAAAAGGAAACAAGAAGTAGGTTTATTTGCAGCAAGGAATTATTGCAATATTTATAATTTTAATTTGATTCTATTTTTATCACCAATTATTCAAAATATAATAAAGAAATTAATCTGGGGTGTTTAAATTCCTTCAAATAATGCAGCTAAGATAAGATACATTGATAATTAACTATTACATCTGGGTTGTGAATTATCCCCAGTTATCTGCAACACAGACAATCCAACCCCATATCTTTGGAACTGTTTTGAAAATTATTTTTTAAAGCAAAAGAATATAAAACTTATTCATAATTCATTAGGGTAATATGTGTAAATTTTTATTTTGCATAGAATTTTTATAAATATGAAAATTACAATATTTTGTTTTTAATAAAACAGGATGAAAATGAAAATGAAGATCAGGAAGAAGAAGTTGGGCCTACACTTCCAATGGATACTGACAGTGCTGATGATGATTCTCATTTATTATCATCAAAGGGACGTAAACATCCATTTTTCCAACGTTCAGATTCAACATTGTTCCTAGGATGTCCACCCCCTGATCCATTTACAACTCCTTTAGCTGAAGCACTACCTTTAGCTGATCAACCTCATTTGTTACAACCAAATTCGAGAAGAGAAGATTTATTTGGTATTCCACACGAACCAGTAAATATGCCAGCTACAACAAATTCAAGTAGTTCTCACTATGGAAATTATAATCCATTTGAAGTTTTGCCTACAAGACTTGGTCTTTCACCTCGTTCATCAGATGGCAATACTCAGCAATCTCTAGCTTATAATCATTTTTCTTCTTCTATATCTACTAATACATCTTACCTACCAACATTATCAGCTATGGCACATCCTCCAACCCGTCCACCGCCACCTCCTCCTCCACCTCCACCTCCTCCTCCACCACCACCACCGCCGCCACCTCCATCCTCTGAATTAGAAATTCCTTCTACTGTTGCTGTTGAAGGGATTGCAGCTAGTCTTAATCATGTTCCTCCTGTTTCAGCAGAAGGATTTGTTCCATCAAATAGCAATCAAGATTTTAATATGGTGCTTACCTCATCTGTTCGTCAACCTACAGTTATTAATATTCCTCGACCTGTTGATACAACAGCTGTTTCATCATCAGCTTTATGTTTAGAAACAAGAGCACCTATTATTGTTGCTGCTCCAAGCAAAAAAGTTTCTGAATTGCAGTCTCCTGTTAAATCTAGTGTTATTGTTCATGCTGGTTGTATCAGACCATCTGCAGCAACTGTAAGTTTTTATTTTATTTATTATTTCATATATTAAAGCAAAAACTTGTAATAAAATAGGTTAAGGCAATCATTTGTACATAAAATATTACAGTAATTGTTGATATCCTGAAAAAATACAGATAAATTTTGTTGTAATTATTCATATATTATTGATACTCTATTAAAATTATTATTGATTTAATTGGGTGAAAAATAATCTCTTGATTTGAAATACCAATATTTTGTGTTTATATAATTTTATTCAAATATTTTTTGTTCAAAAATAAATTTGGCCCTAAAATTTATGAACTGATATACAGAATGCAAAAATAATAAATTTTTTTTCAAAAACAATTAGAACACAAATGAGAACCCAGAGATTTCAACTATTCATTTGGGGATTATATGACACACTGATGAATTTTGATGTAATACATGCCTTTTATAATAAATGTTCAATTAGACTGCACCAAACACAAACCACAAAAAATATTACTCAAAGCCATTTAGCAGTCAAAATATTTTTATTCAGTAACGTTTTCAATGCTCTTGGCATCTTCCTCAGCTGTTACAATCTGACTAACCCTGCTATACTAGAGCAGGAGACCTAACTACATAAAACAAACATGGCAAAGATTTAAAAGACAGGCGTACATCTGGAGGTGCTCCCCTTAGCACCTCCTGCCAGCAAAGCAATACATTTTTGTTATGTGACTCTACTTCAAGAATATATTATATATAGTATAAATAACCTTACAAAATTTTACAAATAATTTTTTCTAAAACATCAATTTAAAATACAAAGTATACAGCAACTGTTAAAAATAAAATAACAATAAGAAAATAAAAAATAAAAATGATATAAACAGGCAAAATTATTCACAAACTGCCGCACATCCCTTTACGGGAGTGTCAAAAAACTGATCGTAGCATATCCTTTTTAGTCTGTTTTTCTTACTTTACATAACCATCTTTACGCACTAGGGACCATTTCTGGTTCCATGAAATTAATCACACATCCTCCCCTCTTCTTTTTGAGGATTTCTAATGCCTCAATCATATTTCTGTCCCAGTTTTTTTCACTTGGTTGGATAATCCTCGCTCTTCCCCACTATACTTCCACATCGTGAAGCAGCGACCTCTGGCTTAGCATAGTGGAGAGTTTACTATATCTGAGGTCCGTTTTATGTTCGTTAAATCTCTCTTCCAAGTTCCTCTCCATATACCCTATATAAAATTCTTCTCTACCCAACAAGTGATTAGTTATAGGAATTTCATATACTCCACTTCTGACCTTATCCTTATATCTGTCTTTGTCATTCCTGATCATCCCGTAAACAGTTGGATTCCTTCTAAAACGGTTGCTGTATACTTTGTATTTTAAATTGATGTTTTAGAAAAAATTATTTGTAAAATTTTGTAAGGTTATTTATACTATATGTAATGTATTCTTGAAGTGGAGTCATATAACAAAAATGTATTGCTTTGCTGGCAGGAGGTGCTAAGGGGAGCACCTCCAGATGTACGCCTGCCTTTTAAATCTTTGCCGTGTTTGTTTGTTTTATGTAGTTAGGTCTCCTGCTCTAGTATAGCAGGATTAGTCAGATTGTAACAGCTGAGGAAGATGCCAAGAGCGTTGAAAATGTTACTGAATAAAAATTTTTCGACTGCTAAAGGGCTTTTGAGTAATAGTATACATGTCTTTTTTCCTCATAAAGACTCAAACTAATGCAAAAATTGGAATATAGATATTAAAGTCCTTTAGAATATGCATATTCTTTCCTGAACTATAAAGAAAATAATGACAATTTAATTATAAAATAAATGGTCTTTGATGAAGTTAATTTTTACTTAAATAAAAAGCAACATTATTCAGGAAGTTAATGATTTATCAAATGAAATTTTTAATAAAGTGATGAAAACAATTGCTTTGCTAATAGGTAGTAAATTCTTTCCAGTTATTTCTATAGCATTCACTGTATTTTTTGAGTATGATTTATTTTTAAATGATCACTTGCTTTTTGAACACAAAGCAAGTGATTATTTAAAAGATATCAGTTTTTATTATTTATAATTTTTTTTTTTCAATATTTTTAAAATTATAAGTAAAACAAGTCAGGCAAATATTTTTATGACATCTTATATTGTAAAAATTGGTAATAAAGATATATATAATGAGCTTAAGATACTATTCTGTTACTATTAAAATATGTCAGGAATTATTATTTAACTAATAAACTATTAGTTTTTATAGAAAAAAATTGTAAAATAAATTCAATCATAAAATTATTGCTTCAAGAAATATAAAAATTAAAGCACAACTAAAAAAAGGCAATTCACATTTAATTCAAAACATAAATAGTAATGTTTTTGGTTATTAATAATTTTCAGCTATAAATATTATATATATAAAAATAAAATTCATAATCAAACATAAAGTAAAATAAGTTCATTTTAATAATATTTAGGGGTTATGCTTCTTTTCATTTAAACAATACATATAAAATAAAACAGAAAAAATAGAACAGAAGTTTAAAAATACTATTGGATATATTGGTGCAAATAATACAACTTATAAAAATAAAATTAAATGCTTTTTTAATATATTAAAAATATATATACAGGTAGGCCTCGATTAACGCGAATAATTGGTTCCACGAATTTCTCGCGTTAATCGAATTCGCGCTAATCGAAGTATTAACTCTATGGAAAATATGGTAATTGGATCTTGCTTTATGAGATTCTGGCCATTAGCTAACTTCACAATGAATAACTCTTAAACAGTTAGTGTTAAGTTTATTGTAAATATTTATTTTCATATTTTACATCATTGTTCATCATCTAAATTAATAACTTACCAGGAATTGCGTCTCATATCATCATCAAACCAACCACCAAATCAAAACTAAAATAGCAAATCGAAAGCGGAAGTTGAGCGCCGCCTGGCCGCCAATTCTGGGTCGAGAATTGAGTGAATAGGCCGATTTGCAATTAAGCATTGCAACTTTATTGAATCAGTAAATTAGTTCCAGATAGCATTAATAAGCGAAGTTAATGAACCAATGAGAAATTTTTAACAAGTTTTCTATTTGTTTATTAGCAGAATACGACACCAAAAGATAACAAAAACAAATTTTTTTCACAAGTTTTATTTTAAATAAAGAAATCAGATAATAAACAAAAGAAAATAAATAATATCGGTAGTACAGCAATATAATAGGCAAATAAATTTGTAAAGATATCCTTATTTAAAAAAATTTAACAAAGAATGCTTTTATGTCGCTCAATCACATCCATTTTTTGCTGTAGCGTAATCACTTCTCTTTTTTTCGTTTCCTGTTTTATCATCAAAAGTGTTCTTCCTTTTATCCATTTCGATACTTTTTAAAAGAGAAAATTCTGTACTCTACTGTATGTATACGATAGCAAAGCTAAATAATAGTACAGTAATGTTAAACAGTTAACGGCAAAAAGCCCATCTTTCTGATGTTTCACCCCTTCAAAATCGTGTGACCGTTCTTGGACTGCTCCTCGTTCGGTTTTACTAACCGAAAATTAACGGTAATTTGTTAATTGACATCATAAAAGGAGCTTTGTTAGTAAGATTGATCTGTATTTACAACTCGCGCTAATCGAATCTTTTCTCGCGCTAACCGAATAACGGTATCAATTTTTTAAGTCGCGCTAATCGAAGTCGCGCTAATAGAGGCCTATCTGTATATTGGGTTGTTTGGAAAGTAATTTCGTTTTTTCCCATTAGTGTTGTTAGTTGTATTTTTAACCAGTCAACTTCATTCTAAACCCTATTGTCATTATATATTTGACAGCAGACATTTCAAAATTTATTTAAAAAAAATTTTTTTTTGATTCTGTGCAATTATTTTTTTTGGGTGTAATATCAAAATTGAAAATAAAATGGAGATTTTTGGCATGTTTTACTTTTTTATTACCAAAAAGATAAGAATGCTGTTCAAGCAAGAAAAAAGTTATAAGAAGTATGTGGAGAAGATGTGTTAACAGAACGCCAGTGCCAAAACTGGTTTGCAAAATTTTGTTTTGACAATTTTGATATTAAAGATGCACCACATGCTGGAAAATCAGTTGAAGTCGATGACGACAAAATAGATTGAAGTAAACTGCTGAATAACAACACGAGAAATTGCTACAAGATTGAATTCATTTCAAAGCTCAATATTTGGGTTCCACATAATCTCAAAGAAAGAAATTTGCTCCATTGCATTAACATCTGATTTGCTGCTCAAACATGAAGAAAATGATTCCTTTCTGAAGCAAATCATAACTGGCAATGAAAAATGGATTGTTCTATAACAAATTTGAATGCAAGCGATCATGGAACAGAAGAGATGAGCCGGCTCAAAGCACTTCAAAAGCCAATGTTCATAAAAAAAAGTGATGGTCTTTGTTTGGTGAGATTTCAAGAGATTTGTATATTTTTGAGCTTCTACCAGACAATTCCACAATTAATTCAGAAGTGTATTGCCACCAATTGAGCAAATTGAGTGATTCTATCAAACAGAAGAGGCCAGAAATGATTAAAAGAAAAGGCATAGTGTTTCACCATGATAATGCCAAACTTCATACAAGTTTGATGACTCATCAGAAGCTGTTACATCTTGGATGGGATGATATTCGCCAGAACTGGCTCCCTCTGATTATTACTTGTTCCGGTCTTTATAGAACTCTTTAAGTGGCAAAATATTTAGTTCAAATGAAGTTGTCAAAAATACTTTGTTCAGATTTTTACAAGCAAAGATCAGAAATTCTACAAGCATGGAATCATACTACTACCAGAAAGATGGCAAAATGTATTGGACCAAAATGGTCAATATATAATTAAATAAAATATTCATATATTATAAAAAATTGTCATTCATTTTCATGGAAAAAACAAAATTACTTTCCAAATAACCCTTATATATGAGCCGTTCACAAGCCAAATAGATTAACTCCACTTTTTGAATTTTTTTTAAATTTTAGTATCAAAACACTTGATTAACTCAACTATTTATATTAAAATAAATTTCTTAATAGTTAGGCTTTTAACACCATTAAATGAAAAATTTTTTATTTTTCTAATAGTTAGGCTTAACACCACTAAATGACAAAATTTTTTTTGGCCAGTGAATAATAAATAATTTATTTCAGAAACCAATTTGATTAACTCCATATTCTAATGTAAATTGTGGCAATAATGCAATTCAAACATAAGTGTCATATTATGCTTAAAACATTTTTTGAATTTACCCTTCAAAGATAGAATTATATTTTTACAACTTTTAAAATCACTAAATTGGAAGGATCAGTCGAGAGACATGTAGGAAATGTGCGATACTGCTTACATGAAAGTTTTGGCTAACCAGTTTTTATTGAATAATTTTTTTGGTTTTAGTCAAGATTTTTCTTTAGTTGTCTAGGATACGACAATAAGAATTTAGTTAAGTAATTTTTTAATACAATAGTATATATTAGATGATAACGGCAAGCTGTTCATTTTGTCATAAAAAATAATTAATCGGTTATTGTTATATGTGTATATTAATAGAATAATGCCTTTGTAAAATGAATAATTTATTATATTAAACAAAGTAAAAGATGATTAAATGCAAAAATAATGAGACTCTACTGAGACCATAACTCGATGACTGCGTCTAAAAGTTGATTCCCACTAGCACGGAACCACGGTGAAAAATATGTGTGTGACCAAAGCAGCACGGTTTTGATGTCATACCGTGGCCTAAAAATCGCTACCATTCAATGTCTAGATAGATTCAATTTTTCCGTGATGGTAAAATGCATCGAGATAACATCCACCAATGAAATCCATGCATTTTGCAATGTTGAATTGTTGGAAACCTTAACAGTCAAGATGGCGGGATTTTTTGTTATTAAATCTCATTTCTTTAATCAAAATTGCATAGAAACATTGTTTGTATTTCTTCTTATAAATATTTTCGATCCAACATTTTCCCTTCCTCGATTTTGTTTCAGTTTCCTCATTTATTGCAGCTGTTAACATCATTTCATAAACAGTGAATGCCTTTCGTTGCTTAGTGTCTATTTTGTTTTACATGAAATGAATCATGGGAACAGCACTAAGATTCTAGGGGAAGCAAAGCTTTCTGCGATTGTGGGAATCCACAAGCAGAATTGCCCCCGCATTTATCTGTGATGATTTTGACTGTTCTACTTTCCACTGTGGATAGTGGGAACCAATCTTAACTCTGTGTTCGGCCTCGTTCTTGCAATACTCTGTTATATTTAAAAATATTTATTTATTTAAATACAATAAAAATATTCTTAAACGTTTTTTTTATTAATAATGTTAATAAATTATTTTTAATGCATTTTTATAATTATGCTAGTTTTAAGAAACTATATATGAATAATATTAATTTTAAATATTGCATATTCTTTCAATTTAAAATTTATAATTATGACAAATTGAATAATCCAGATATTAAAATGACTACTGAAGGAAAGTTTGTAAAACATAAAATATATTCAATAGTACATCCAGATGTGTCCTTGTGCTGAAATGCTATATCCAATAAGTAATGTCGAAGTATGAGCTGATATTAACTGTTGCAAATATAGCTGCATCAAGACATTTAAGAAATTTATGAATTATGTCAGCTACTAAACATTGTGATTAGGTGGGAGAGGAAGGAAGTAACATGAAATATGCACCTAGTATCTTTCTGCTCATTGTGCACATGGGTCATGCATGAGTGAGACAACTGGTATTTATAGAGTATAGTCCAATTGGGTAACAGGTGGTCTTACAGGAAAAAAAATTGGAAAAAATATATAAATGCAGATATATAATATGATTCAGAATAGTAATAGTTATTCTTATTTTAAATATTCATAAATGCTATATGGATTAAAAAAAATAAAAATAATTTTATTATTAGCATATGAAAGGTGTAAATAATTGACTTTGACAAGTTGGAGATGAGAAACAACGCCTCTATTTACATATATTTATGGAATGGAAATTTAAACAAGGCAATTCATTGAAACAATTCCCTTCCACTTTACTAACAACTATCCAATGGGTATTTTAACACACTTCCACTTTACTGCCTAATCTCCCATACATTAAAATGTAAATCGTTGAAGATAAATCACGGTTTAAGAGACGTGGGTGGCCTTTTCAAGAGGGCAGGTGTTGGTAAAGGTGATGTAATTTAAAGTAGTTATTCTGGCAAAAACTGTCACCTGTACTAACATTAACAACATCGTCTTAACCATAAACAATCGCTGAACTGTGAATGAAATAGACTCTGGTTATACCAGACGGTCAAGTAGTGAGTGGAGTTGTCTAAGTAGGAAGTGTGGCGACAAACCCACTTCATTCCATATAACTGTTCATTGATGGCTGTAAGAAAGGCACTTGTAGAATGCGATCTTGCTTCTATCTTTCTCACCCTATTAAATTCGACTACTTTATTCCCTCGTTCGGTCGATTAATCGAATTCTTAAGCATAATCAAGATTTCCTTCCAGATGACAAAACTAAATAAACTGACGTCAGAAAACGGAATTCAAAAACGCTTAGTCGGTTTATTACTACTCGCAGAAAAGGATTAAAACAAAATTAGTACTTATTTTAATTTTATAAAAAAATAAGAATGTAATAAAGCGCGGCGAAAACTGATATAGAGATTTCTAAATACTAATGACGTCTAAAACGAATGACTTATAGACAGGATGGAGCGAACACGTCTTTGAGACGAAAATAACGATGACGCAGTTTCCTTTATTTACAAATAAACGATCGAACTGAATAAAGACCAAAGTCCTTGACCCTCCAGAAGCCACAGATACATTTTTAATTCAGTTTAAACTTCGTTAAAAAAACGATTCATAAAAAACGTATAGATAAGTCGCGTCGTGTCAATTATCTTTTACTATTCTACACAGTCGAAGATCATTTTACTCTTCTGTAGGCTCTTTTATTTTCATATCAGATTGCATAGTTCTCATCGAATGAATTTAACTGAGTTTTTCTTAGAAAGAAACGAACTAATTATTGTTTTCTTCGATGATAAGTAATGCAAATGTAAAACGCAAATGTGACGTCATTTTCCGTTTAAATATCAAACCAACCAATAATAAGACATATGTTAAACGGTGCTCATTTTTAGTTGAAATTTATATTTAAATTATAATAATAATCCAGTTTGAAATTTAATCTGTTTATTATATTGTAACAGAAATAATGTGGATTAAAAAAAAGAAATTGATAACGCTTGAAAATTTAGCTTCGCCGCATTTTGGAAAAAGCAGACGACAGCGATCAGTTGTCGTAGAGACGAAAGAGAAAACGATGTGCCGTTGCCACGGTAACCAGTCGCTTCTGTCACTTTTGGTTGATAAGGTGTCGAAACTCGTGACATCTTTGTTTTTTATAAAAATAAGAAAAACTGGACAATTCGAAGAATGAATTGTGAAGATTTCTGATTCTTATCGATATATTCGTACAATTTCCAAAACGAAAAACATTTCCAATCGGAAAACTCAAAAATTGACAAAACTCTACATTCTGAAGATTTTAAATGGGAAAAAAGAAGTCAACTATAAAATAAAGGGTAAAATGATATTTTGAAATAAAATGACAAATTTATAATTAAATAAAAATAATAATAATATAAGCATTATATGAAATATTGTAAATTTATAAAACAAACTTTACAGAAAAGATTTTTAAATTATAAAAATAAGTTCAGAAGATCCATTTTTACGCAGTTTTCAAACAATTTATTAACGTTATCTATACCGAAATAACTACAGTATTAATTATAAAGACAGTACAGTATTAAATTCGGAATTTCACACTGAACTTTATATAGAGTTTTAAACAGATTACAAATATTTATAATTAATTACTTGTTATTTGAGTCCATTATTGTTTTTAATTACTTTAATGTACTGTATTACGAAAATGAACTCAATATTATTTCAACTAAAATATAAACATATACTATTATACTTAAGTCTCTAAGAATAAAAAAATAATATGTAGCAAATAGTAAATGGTATTGTTTTGACTGTATTGCAAGAGTCAAAATAACAGTAATGTTTACACATCCTAAATCGAATGAACTAAGAAAATTAAGTGAGAGATAACGAAAACAAGGAATGTCATTCTTTAGCGCATCCGTGTAATAGCGGTAGTAAACAGTGCTAGGGGAACTGACGAGTAAATGCACTAGGATAATGGCACAATGTGCGCCCTACTGAACGATTTTACGTCCGTATTGATTAGTACAATGATAGAAATGTGACAGTGATGAGCTATTTCCGTCCTAAATGGCTGACTGGACACTAATGGGACTCTGTAATCGGTTAGTCGATGATCGTTTTACACGAACTTATGTCGAGGATATCGATTTTTCTACCTTCCCCAAGTTTAGATATCTCTTCCTGCCAATTGCACCTCCCCTGGAGAACAATGCCATTTACTTTAACCTTGAATCTGGGTGGATGCGAATATCAATCGTCGCCCACGGACCATGAGACAGGGAGAGGGGTCATGACCCGAATTGTACCAACCAGTTCTCCGCCACTTGAGTAAATACACCCTACATAGGTGTACAAAGAGCTTTTCTAGATTACTTTATCGAGCGGGTTACACAAAAGAAAAAGTTAATTTCAGATCTTCAGCGATAGGTTTCATGAAGTTAATTTTTACGCTACGCACTGATTACTGTCTTGCCGGTAAGTTTTACAACTTGCAAAGAAATTGTTTGTTGGATATTCTCTATAAGTTAATTGCGAAGATGACATCATACAGACGCTTGAGGTGAGACAACTGATTATGAACAGACCGATCGGTCAGGAAACTCCCCCGCAGAGTATAGGGTGAGACATTGTGACGTCATGACGGACCACCCCCCGAGATAGGTGTAGATCTAGCTATGCTATCTTATCCACCGCAGCTATTTCCTCTAAGATGAAGTGGTTTATACTATATTTACTTTTCCGTTCATTATAAAATAAAATCTGGATAAAGAACTTTTTAAACGGGTTTAATCATGGGAAATGATATCCACCCATCTGTTGTAAACAGATCATCATCTGTGGGTGTTACTAACACGTGCAGGTGAGCACCCACCTTAACCTTAACTTTCGATAAGGGGTCCATTTTAGGGATTCACTTTGCTTCCTCCGACATTCCAGACAACCCCATTCGCACAAGGATGTCGCCATTTCAGGTAATAAGTACTGACTTCGACTTTTAACATTGGAATAGAAACTATTAAAAACACGAAACGAGTCGAGAAAGGGGAGAACACATTTCCGAAAACGGACACAGAGTCGCGAAACAATTAGCAACAGTCTCAAGGTCTGTACTGTGAGAGGAAGGTCATTCCCCCTGGAAGGTTTGTGTATATATGTGCATTAGAAGTCGATGCAGTAGCTTTTAGAGAAAGTATCGCATGGAGTTATATAGGTTAGCGGGCCGGACAGAAGTTGCAGAACAGGTTAGACATTGCGTGTTCATCGTAAAGGAATTACAAGATGAAGAGAATTTGATTTTTATATAAGATACAAATACTTTCGACAAAAAAGTCCATTCGAATCACGAAATGCGAGGTGAGGCGTCAGAGAATAAATTAGAGCTAAAGACGTGTATAGAGTTTGATGAAAGGGTGGAGTTTCTGGGATGGAATCGATACAGATGGTTTCTGCATTTAAATCATAAATATTTTATTTATGACAAAACATTTAGCTAAATTATTAAATAGATTTTCGTAAGTAACATTAAACAATCCATTATTATAAACTCATCCTAAACAAGTTGATTTATAAGATAAATAATGTTATTCTGTAACTGAATCCTTATAAATGGTCCTGTCTGAAGATTTAGACAAGAAAATATGACTTCTTGCATTATGTTCGATATCCTATTTTAGAAGAGCATGTTTTCCTTTGTTTTTATAGTCGGGACACTTACTATACCTGCATCTAAAGATGAACTGTCACTAATATGGGTCACAGCAGATGGCTTTTGGGAGAAAAATTCCTTGTGTTATATTTTTATTCTGTCTAAAAACAGGCTTGGAACGAGAGGGAAGTCGAGTCTACCATTTAGGGTGAGTGACTACTGTAACTTAGAAAAGGAAAAAAAATGTTACTTGGTGTACTGAATAGATTCCCATCAAATGAAGACATCAGTTGACAAATTGCTTACTTTCCACTGTAGAAACTAGGTCACTAACTTTTCCATTTCTACTTTTTTTTTCCTTTTCTCCATATGTCTATGTTGGGATTTATGATCTCCAGCTCGTTTTGGCGTTGACGTAGCGTAACTGTTAGTAACCATTCAGTGACTCGCGACCAACGATGACCAACGTCTTAGAAAACAAAAGGAAAAATCTTCGGCGCATCCGGGAATCCATTGTAACGAAGTTCGTTGTACTCGTAATTACACTGGAATCGCTAAATCTCGCTTGTTTTTTGGACACACCCGGATATGTTGTAAATAATAAAACAGTTACGTAACTTTCATATCTCCGTTTACATCCTATGAATATATCCAGATTAATGCCCTTCTATGATTAATGTTACTGACTGGAAAAAGAGCTCTCTTGTTCGGCTCATAAACCTTCCTGTCTGAACTTTCAAATTTCTAACAAATATTCTAAGCCACACATATGCCATTTACCTTTTAAATAAACCCATTAAATGACTTCCGACTGATGTAGCATCTCTCTCATCTCGAAAGGGATCGGTGCATCTTTATTTATTCATGAATTCTTGCACCGAGAGAGGCATTAATAATGATTCCGCATGAATTATTTAGTTCACACTTCCTTAAGTTTCTATAAACACTCTTTATTTACCATTAAAAATTCATAGATCTCCCAAGACGAAAATAACATTAACTGCGGGTCATTTATCGAATTAGAATTTTCGAGTGCCACGATCGTTGTCTGTACAGTTTCTATAGAATTATTTTTTCAGCATAAACTAAATTTATTACCCTGGTAGAATCTTTGATTAGCACCGAAACCGCCCTTGACCTCTTTAAATAAAATGATACGAGGGAGAAGGGTGAAAGTTATTTTTGATACAAAATTTCCGACACTTCCCTCTACTTTTATATTTTTTGCCAATGGAAGACAAACACGAACGTGCAGAAATATATAATGTAAAAGTAATAAAAATAGAATCCTCATAAATGCAGCAACGGGGTAATAATATCCATAGATGAACGTCCAATAGTGTCGTCTTTCTATACGTACAGCAGATATACAACCTTCTTCCCCTTTCTATCAAACAATGGAACGAGACTGAAAGTTAACGAGGAAACTCTGCCCTTCCCTCCTATATCAACCGGAAGATTGAAATTTATCCAGATAGACGTAGTCAGTTAGCTAATGGCGACTCGTTCATCCGAGAAAACTGTGGGAGTATTAATACCGCGGAACACGTGCCTTCAGTGGTAATACATCACGCTTATTCAATATAATGATATAGACGTATAAACATGAACACTTAACACTGCAGCAACAATCGAAAATTAAATTTATGGAACTGTTTGATAAGTAAAAATCTTTCTATAGGAATATAAAACTTAAGCTGCTGTTGAATAATTCTCACAAGTATCGTTATATATTTAAAAATAGAACAGTACCAAGAGTTTATTGTTTCTGATTTCCATAATTTTGTTTTTAAAAATATATCAAATACAGCAATAACTTGTGTTATATATTAATTATATTTTATGTTTTGAATTTTACAACTCAGGAATGAGGTTCGAGGAAGTTTAAGGAGTTTTTCAAGAAATTTTTGATAAGCAATATATTTTTAATATCGGTACTTTCACTCAGTCCTTTCACATTTAGATAAATCTATACTACTGACAATGTTACATTACTAATATTAAATTTAATATTAAAAATCATATGCTTTAATAATAATTCTATTATTATTTAAATATAAAATAGATTTTGACAATTACTCATTTTTTATTGCTTAATTTGAATGGAAATCCTGTCTGAAATGAATCATTTTTTGAAGGCATAGATTCATTCTTGGAAAATTTATTTTCACAATTATATGTAATATTATCCACTTTTCTTAATTAATATTTCCCTTTTCGTTAATTTTAAGCAATTAATTCTGAATAAATTTGGGAATTTTAAAAGTTAAATCTATCCCTTCTACTTTCTATTTTTTTTTTTTTTTTTTTTTTTTTATAGCTTTTAACTACTGATAGAATAAAGCAATATTCAATTTGTTGTTTGCCATTTAATATCCTCTATTCTCGTTATATTTAATTAACTAATTTCTACCAATAAGCTTGGTATTCTGAAAAGTTTAATCCATATTTTCTAAATGAAACAAAAATTTAATCAACTAAATAATTATTATATTTTTTTATAAGTGAAAAATTGATTGCTAGACATTCAAATAGTTTCTTTGAGTACAAAGTACAAGTTGCATAAACAAATTCTAAAACTATATCCTTAAATATTTACTTCAGAAACATGCACTTATACTGTTTTATGAAATAGTATACAAATTGTTATTAATATAAATATAGGATATTTAAAATAAATAAATATAAAATATTAAAAAATTACATTTGTTGTTATTATGTTTTAAATAATTAGTATTGTCTGTGCTTCATATTTTCTACATAATTTTGTATATAATTTGAAACATTTGTGCTATGTTTATATTAAAAATTTTATGAGTGAAATTTACTAAACTACTATTGAAAAACATTCTAAGATTTTCAACAAAATATGTCCTATTTTAATTTTTATGTCTTACCAATAACACAATGTTTTACTTTCCTTTTGAAATTGTACTTTAATCCAGTTTAAATTTAATTATTTGTTCTACTTAATGGACAGAATCAAAAATAATTTTATAATACAATATACTGTATCACTAACATATTTTCAATTAAGAATTAAATGAGTATGCACATTTCTTATAAAAAAATAAGGGAAATTTTTCTGCTTACTCAACTTTTATTTCAGAGATGTATATGTGAAGTAAAATTTATTCTCTCAAATTTAAATTTAATTTTTTTTTTAAATATTGTACTTAAGTCTGTATTAACTGTAAACAATTTCACATAAAAAAAAATATTTATATTTTTATCTCTAAAGAAATCTAACATAATAGATTGACTTTAGATTTTTATCAATCTTTTAAAGGAGCAACCAACCCAAAAAAAGATAAAAAATACATATAAAAATTTTTCTACATCTGTTCAATATTTAATAAGTCAGTATTGTTGAATTATTCAATAAAATATATTCAAACTAATGACATTATATTTTTTTTAATACTTTCAAAATCATTAACAAAATAAACTTTTACTTTAAATTTTATTTAGATTTTATTGCACATTAAAATATTTTATAATATTTATTTCTCTTAACCAATTTGATGTTTTCAGTTGACAGCCAACTTGCAATAATACATGTGGGTTAATACATATGTAGTACATGTGGGTTATTCTATATAACTTTTATTGAATGGATAATGAATTTTTTTTGTTTTTACAGGATGAAAATTCACAAGCACAAATATTAAATTATCACCAATTATTCATAAATTTATTGAGTATAAAAAGTCTAATCTATAAAAACTGATCTTCAGAAAATGCGTTTAAAAGGTAAATGCAATTATTTTTTTAATTAAAAATCTATTCGAATTAAAAAAACATTATTATTAATTCACAAAAAACATCATTAATTCAACTAGGAACGTTTTAAATTTATGTTTTGTATAAGCATATAATAACATTCTTTAATTAATGTATAAATCAAATTTAAAGTTTTAATTCGATATAAAATAAAAATATTTTTTCTTGATTATGAATAAAGAAACTAGAAAACAATTTTCATATTTAAAAAGTTTACGTGATTATCTCTACATCTCTAAGGAATAATTGATTAACTTCAGATTTTATCAAACTCTTAAAGTATAAACTAAACCGAAAAACAATAGATAAAAACTTTTCCTGACATCTTTTTAAAGTTTTGCGAAATCGAAAACTGTCCCAAGTTGGTCCTGACTTGTTGATAACCGGATGTTTTTGTATGTGTGTGTGTGTGTACTTGTAATTTTTTTTTTTTTCTACGTACAATCTAATGAATGTCAGTAAAAGTAATTTAGCTCACCAGAACTTTAGTGAATCTCCTTTCCAATTCGCTTCTCTCTGGCATCGGCATTTTAATCTGGTCGTGTTTCGTCCGCAACTGGACGTCGCTTTTATTCGTCGTACTTTCCACATTCCCCATTCTCGAGAAGCGTCTAAAAGTGTCGGTAACTTTCACTACACATTTCGAAAAATAATTTTTAAGTCGTTGATAGTTTCCATAACTCAACAGGTATCGTTAACACTGACTCACATACGAGCCCTCCTTCTTCCATCTTCCCTTCCCTTCGTTTCAGTAGCCTGTGACGTAATAGTCACATGTAGAAAATGTATCGATAATCGCTCCAATGGTAACCGGGATAACAATTATAAAATCTATCCAATCGCAACCATGCTTGCACAAGAGTACTGGCTTAGTTCTGAACATTGACACTGAATACAATCGGCGCTGTAGCATATTCGATTTTCTTTCATCGATTTATTTTTCGCACTTAAATTAGATATTAAAAAATTAAAAAAATATTCGTAAAACATTATAGTTCTTGAGGATAAATCTTGGTAGAGAATGTAATAATTAAACTAATGCATAAAAAAAGTTCTTAAAAATAAGAAAGAATTAAATTTCATTTACTAAATCCAAATGGAAACATTGACAAGTGTAAATATATCAAATAACATGTTAAAAACTTGATCAAGGTCTCGATTTGATGCGTTGTTTTGATAATTACATCTAGGACTTTTAAATTACGATCTAGAGCATAAATAAATCCTTGAATTATTTAAAATTAGAATGTTGCAATTCTGTAAATAACTTTTATTGCTTGTTATTTATATTTAAGACAATTTAAATACAGTTTACCGTATAATAATTGAGATTAGTAAAAAATTCAAACTTTTTCTAAATGTATCGGTATATTTAATTTATTGGAACAATTTTTAATATTAAATATAGTTAAAATGATTAGTTTATTTGTAACCTTTATCAAATTATATGTACAGGTAGTTTCCGAGTAATTTGGCACCTGGAAATTGCTCGTAAAGTAAGAACTCGTAAATCAAGAATCAATTTCCTCGTATATTTCAATATTTAAAATCTATTATTGTTATTTTTTACTATATTCATAAATTTATGTTATAGAATCGTGATTGAAATTTTCTAATTTTCCCTTTTCGACAGAGTTAATCATCTTCATTTTTAAGTGCTCAGCCCTAAGGCGATTAAAAGAACATTAAGTATGGTGGGTGGGATACACGCTCTGCTACGTTTCTAGTTTTTCTAAATAATTTTGTTTCTTATTTATAACATAATTTAAATTGACAATCTTGTGTAGAAATACCCACAACAATGGTAGTGATTCACTGTCAGGTTATCTTGAAATAAACTATAGTTTGTTTTTTTGGAACCAAAAAACATCATTCAATTACCGGAAAGAGAGATTTTTAAAAAATGTGAAAATCTTTCAAAAATATTGTAAAATTATATCTGACCAATTCTCGAATCAGTACATACAAGTACTTTCTCTGTTAAAAAAGATTTGATACCTTTAATGTCTAGAAGACAATTTTCAAATTTACTTCTGGAAAAATATGGTTGTTTGGAGAGTGAATTTTCGGAAGTGTATGTTGTATTAATGCTATTTCTTACACTATCAGTTACAGTTGCTAGTATTGAAAGAACATTTAGCAAATTAAAAATTATTAAGGATTATAAAAGAAATTCTATCAGCCAAAGTAGATTACGTGACGCGTTATTATGTATTCAACACAAAGAAGCCGCAAAAATGGATATCAAAGATTTTGCAAATGCAAAGGCAAGGAAGTAACAATTTTAATTTTGAAATTTCATGTTGTACAGTACCTATCATATTTTTCTGTACTTTTATATTATTATTTCGTAAAGTATATTATAAAGAAAATAAAGTATTTTTTTATATTTTTTAAATTCTTTATTACAGTTTTATATTTTTTGACGGGGGCCCTTGGGTCACATTTGCATTGGGGCCCAAAATTTCTAGCTACGCCACTGGGTATAAATATTACAAATAGTTTTGGAAAGGACCATATCTTTTCATTCCGGAAATTTTGGAATCTTTTCATTCCGGAATTATTGCTCTTCGTTTTCAAATCGATAATCATAAACCAATTCATCAAAATGCCGTTTAGATATTCGCAAACATTTCATTCGTCGCGACTCAAACACAATATTTATTCCACACTGTTGTGCAAGGTTCTGAGCTTCCGATTTTATTCCGTCATAGGAGTTTCTAAATTCTTTTAAATGTTCAGAGACACATTGTAGTACTGGGGAGGCTTCATTTAAATCAATATGTATATTTTGCAATGTTTTGCAAGCATAATGAATTTGACACATCACTTTATGTAAAAAGACAGAAAGAAAAACAAAATTAAATTTTCCACTCTCTTCTTAATTCGTATCGTTTCTTCTCTTTTTTTTAAATTAGATTTAAGTCCTATTTCTGTCAAAGCCTTCAAAATATCAATAAATCTTGATTTTACGGCAGTAATAGATGTCAATCTACTAGACCAGCATTTGTATTAAGTTTTTTTAAAGTTTCTTTTGATTCACCAGTAAACTTAGAAAGAAGATCCCATCTCTTCACGTTATTTCCAAAAAAGTGTAAATATTTTGCATAATGGTGTAAAAGGAAGACTCTTCGTGGCAACTATTAACGCTATCATTCACACCAAATTTAAATTGTGGCTGTTGCAAAGAACATACTCTGCGTAATTAAAGTTAGTAGTCCAATTAAAGTTTTTATCAAGGATACAACCAAGATATATAAAATGATCAGTGTATTCAAGTTTATAAGAGCCCAAAAAAATATCAGGGTAGTTAAACTTAATTTTCCTGGTAACTATCATTAGTTTACTTTTGGCAGGATTAAATTTTAGTTTGTTGTCAATGGACTAATTATAAATCATTGAAAGAGTTTTGTTAGCTTTATATTTAAGCTGATAGATATTTTTATCTTTAATCATTACTAAGCAATCGTCGGCAAAGCAGACCAATTGACAACCCTTAGGTAATTTTAAACTAAAAATAATATTATCTATTAAAATATTCCAGAACCCAGAGCCGCAAGCGGAACCCTGGGGGCAACCTCTAGTTAAATTTTTTGTAAGTTGCTGATTTTGGTGGATTAAAGTGACCTTTCTGTGTCTAAAGTAGTCCTTAGTTAAATTAATTAAATTATTGTACACCCTTTTATTCTTTAATTGATTAATAATTTTTGGCCACCAGGCAGAATCAAATGCACCGCTGATGTCCAGAGAGACCAAAAGTCCAAATGATTTATTTCCGAAAACATCAGTAACAAAATTTTTAACTGTTAAAATGGCGTCAGTTGTGCTACATTGAGGCGTAAAGCCAAATTGATTGCTATTCAAAAGATTATTACTAAATAAGTAATGATTAATTCTGCTAATTAATAATTTTTCTAATAATTTACCCATAACCGGAATCAAACTAATAGGCCGAAAGTCTTTTGGAGTAGAAATTTTTTGCACATTAGGTTTTGGAATAGCTCTGCAGATTGCATGTTTCCAAAGAGTTGGAAAACAGCCAGTAGAGAGACAATGATTCATGAGATCAACTATTAGATTAGGATTTAATTTAAAAATGTGACTCAGGACATCAGCGGTGATTCCATCATGACCAGGCGCTTTTTTGGGATTCATTTCTTTAATAATGTTGCCCACTTCACTATGAGTAAAGAGACTGTCACTGCCGAAGCTTGCACAGAATTGATTGTCATTGCGCATTTCAGTATGTATTAAAGAGTCAGAATTAACATTGTCATCTGGAAAAAACGAATTGGCCAAGAATTCAATTTCATCATTAAAATTTTTACAAGGGACCCCATGGCTATCAATCAGTAGTGAAACATTAGGATTTTTATACGATTATTTTTTTAAGAATTTATACACAGTATTCCATGGGTCAGCATTACCCGATTCTGTGCAGAACCTCGACCAAGATTCCCGTTTACTCTGCCTAATCAAAAGTTGATACTTTCTTTTTTCCGCTTGATATCTTTCAAGTCTGACTGATCTGATGACAGGTTTTTTTACAGCTTTGAAATGACCGTCTAAAAGAAGTCCGTCACTCGGTTTATATTTCATTTTCTGTCGCCCCCTCGCGGCGGTCGCCACAAGTTCTTTAAGTTGTGCTTCTGTAGAGGGTGCTCTTATTAGGGACCAGTGACAAAAAGACAGATATTAGACCTTGAGTGGTAAATGGTGCATTGCAGATAAGAACAGGTAACGAGAGGATCCAAACAACAGAGACAGGACTACGTTGAAGTAAAATTCAATTGCTTCTTTTATTTAGAGAGACTTGTACAATCATCAATAGTAAACACGTAACATAGAGAAATATGCCTGTGATACTCTTGGGTATGATGTAAATGACAATAAAAGAAATGTTGTTTATTGGTTAGCAGATCAGCAAGATGATGATGTATAAAATCTTTAGTCCAACACACACGGTCTTCAGTCTCTTGATAGAAATTCGATGAATAAACACTGTGGGTTTGCAGATGGGAATGGTGCACAGGTTGAAGTCAGATGATAGTTGAAGAGTTGAGTAGATTCAAGGGGGATTCTGAACCTAATACGGAATCTTGGCAGTACCCAGAGTAATCTAAAGATGATCGGTCAAAAGAACGAGAGTTGGAGCAGAGAGGCAAACGGAGATCCCAGAAAGGCAGAAGACAAGGCAACTGAACAAGAGAGTAATAGAGCAAGCATCGATTGAGGGTGGCATGGGTTCTTAAATACCCGTGACCTTTTTCCCAGGCAGAGAATTAAGATGCTTGTTTCTCGAAACTTTGCCGAGTCAGGTATGGATTTGTGACTATTCAGCGGACACCTGATGTAAACTGTCTCAGCGATTTATTGTCATTGAGGACAAATATCTATTCGATGATCGAAACACGACGTGCTATGTCACTGTAGTTTGATATGTTTATTTTAACATGTGTTTTTCTCCCTTGTTCAAATTCCTTTCTATTTCTCCTATTTCTCTTACTTATCTTAATTATGTCTTAATTATATTTTAATTATATTCAGAGTTCCAATCCCACACACTTCACTCAACAAGAATCTGACATTGTAGGTAGTAAGGTCCCGGAGGACTCATCATCATTTAATATTTCATTTATAATTGTTAACTATACATTCATAATAATCAATGTTATTTAAATTTATTATTATCCTAAAAATTGTATAATTTAGCTTGTTATTCAATTTATAACATTAATTTGTCCAATTATTATTTTATTTAATCTTTATAATTTTGTAACTTCACACAAGTTTTATCTAAACTGAAATCAAGGAAATGACAATCGGCTTCCTTTTGATTCATTCTATTGTAAACAGTCGGGTTGAGAACCACCTGGATGAGGAAGTAAGACAACAAAAATGTCGGACAACAAACAAGGAACTTCCTTGCTAACAGCTAGAGATTTTGACATCTGCATGATATCATGTTTGACTCATGAACTCTCCCCTGACAACAGATAAAAGGAGAGGGGATGGAGTGAGTCGATGATGAGTCTTTTGGATTATCTACCCGAAACACAACATAGCTGGAGCAAAGGGAAGTCAACCTTTCCGTAGGTCCGACACAACTCATCCAGGTATATAGCGCATACAGGAGCATTCTCACTAGTCAACCTGCCTGCTTATTCACAGACCGTTTGTTCGTCTGCCAATTCTTTTACAACCCAATTGTTCAGTTGCCATTCAAAATACGTTTGCCAAAATTGTTAGTTTTTATGCAAATTGTTTCTTTGATTTCTCTCCTTCATTTAAATATTGTAACCATTTATTGTTTAATATATTTAGTTTGTAAATTAATATTTTTATATATAAATTATATACTGCGTACTCTTCCTTCAACCCGGATCCCATGTGCACTTGCTCGCACTCGCCGATAAATCCGCTCGCAAAATCCTGACATTCTGACAATTTAATAATATCGATGACAGCGCCACGTTGCGGGATTCTCACAGTAATAAGAATGATTTGTGTTTTATGAATGTTCTTGTTAATGGATTTTTCACCTTCCTTATTTGACACAGACCTCCAGAGTTGATTTAAGTCTGAATCTTCATTTTGATTAGATGGTAGAGCCAAATTGTGTAAATATCTGTTTTGGCCATGGGACTTATGGCCTTGTTACATTGTTGTATCTATGTAAATTTTGGGGGGTGTCTGATCAGTATCCATCCCATGCTGACCAGATAGATTGGCCTTCATGCCTTGGGTGGCTTAACCAGTAATAAATTTACTAATCATTAGTAAATTTATTAATTATGAGATAGTGCTAATTTTAGTAAAAATTATTTCCAATTATTAAAATTTTAGTTAAAATTATTCAGGAGATTAATTTGACAACTTGAATTCCTTTGAAACATGGTTTATTTATTCATTTCCTTTGAAACATGGTTTATTTATCTATGACCAAGTTAATAGCAAGATCCATGAGATCAAAGCATTAATTGGGCATTGGGATCCAAATCATTGTAGGATAGAAAAGAGGAAGTCACTCTCTTCTGTTCTTGCAATACCCGAGATACATTAAAAGTACTTTGTTTAATAAAACAAATTTATGACATTTAGATATGTTAAGTTTATGCTTACATATTAAATTAAATAAATATTGTTATTAATTAATTCTCATAAAAATAATTTTCATCTAAAAAATAATTGATATTCAATCAAAAATATCTAATATATAAAAAATTAGCTAAGAATTGTACTAAGAAATTAGGGTACTTGTTAAAATTTAGATGTGGATACTTGGTTGATGATTTAAGAAAATAAAACAACAGCATCAACCATAGGCAGAGAATAAAATGACAGGAGGGCACAATAATACAAATAATTGTGTTGCTAATAATTCAAATTATTATTGTATATGTGTTTCTTTGTTTTTACTCTAAATGATGGGGACATGTGCCTGATGCCCTCTTCTGAATCCACACTAGGCATCAATCAAAGTATTTAAATCTATATTTTAGCAAGTATCCTAATTTCTTAGTACTATACTTGATTATTTTTTCATATTAGATATTTTTGATTGGATTTATTTATACATGTATTGCTAAAGTTTTACAGTTTTATAGGATTGATGCATTCCTTGAAAACTGTTCAGATGGAAGTTTATTAGATCAAAAGTTGGATGTTTTTATAAATAAAATCAGCATTCATCTCTTCAAGGATTATTTATCAGTGAATCCAATAAATCCCAAAAATTTGATATATATCTTGAAGAGGTGTGGATAGTCCTCAACATATGATGATATTCTGTTTTGAAATCTGCTGTTTTAAGTTGTAAATGCCCAAAGTTTATGGATTTCTCACTACTAATGTTTACTAGGATACTTTACGTTATCTTAATAAACATAAAAAACATAAAACTACAAGAACCAGATACAAAAAAGGATGCTTTCCATATATCAGACCATTTAGACAGGGATTCAAACCCATGGAATTGGATTGACCTATCACAGAATTTATTGATTACTTTAGAATTTATTGATTGTAAGTACAAATTATCATTAGTTGAGGACTATTTGTATATATTAAATTTTGATTATTATAAAGCAGTCTACTTGATGATATATTGTAACAATATATTTAATTATGAATGAATGATGATAATTGAAAAACTAATAGTATTAATCTTGACAATAAGTTTTTCTTTTTAAAAGGCTACTTATTTACAAATCTATTATAACTGACTTGCAAACAAATTTTAATAATACAGTGGGTGATCGGTTAATGAACTGCTTGGATAACGAACAAATCAAATAACAAACATTCACAGAACACACTGTGGGACCTGCGGACTGACAGAATGACTGGTCAGCCGGATGGCCACGTGGTAAAGCTGTGGCTTACCATTCTGAAGGATCTGGGTCCCACTCCTCCAATTTTTTTAGGAGGGGTCCAGGCCCGGCCCATTGAATCACATTCTTCACCCATCTGGTTGACCCCATCATGAGTATTGGACAGCCTGTGATGAACTCTATAAGTAGCTGCCGCCAGATAAAAATATCTCATGAGGATATGGCAGCTTAACTAATCTAACGGAATGACAGGCTTAGGCCTTGCGCGTTTGTGGAGATATGGGTAAGGATGGGAGAACAGTAGTTTTTTTTTGATTAAAATGAACTCATAACGTAAAACAAATCAAAGATTTATTAAAGAAGGTTAGAGAGAGATTTAACGGATGAGAGAACAGTAGTTTTTCCCGATTAAAATGAACTTGGAGACAACTTAAACATCAAAGATTTATTAAAGAAGGTAAGAGAGAGATTTTACAATATTTTGATGTCAAAGATTTATTAAAGAAGGTAAGAGAGAGATTTTACAATTTTTTGGAAATTTTTTCGTCTGAAGAACAGTAATTTTTCCTGATTAAAATGAACTTGAAGACAACGTAAACAAATCAAACATTATTAAAGAAGGTAAGAGAGAGATTTTACAATTTTTTGGTCTTAGAATAAGAGAGATTTTACAACATTTTGGTCTTAGAATACACCCATACCAGGATGAGGTCAATAGGCTTGGGATCTCTACAGTGACAATGCTATTATCATAGTCAGTTCTGAAAAATCCTGAAGAAGAAAGAAAGAAGCAATCGACATTGGACAGATTCTTTAATGGAAAATAAACATAATAGATCAAAATGCAAGACTATGATATGTATATATTATGGTTATTACATATAAGTAAACATAGTAAGAAATTATATAATATTTTATTTATTTATTATTTATTTTTTGGGTTTCCGGAACGAATTAATCAAATTCCCATAAAAACCTATGGTAAATCGATGATCAGTTAACAAAAAATTTGGATAATGAACAGTATCTTAGAATGGAATATGTTCATTAACCGATCACCCACTGTAATTCAATATTACATAACATTTTAACTGCTTTATATCCATTAAAAAATGAAGTAATTATTATTACTATAGTTTTTAAAATAACAATTACATATACATTTATAATAGGAATGTGAATAAAAAATGAGAATTAAATTTAAAATATATATTCTGATAGTAAAGATATTATTATGGAAATTATAAAATGCTACATATATACTAATGATAATGAAAAAATAAAAATATAAAATAATACTGTAAAATTTATAAAGATGAAAATTTTCATATATAATTTTAAAATATAAATAATTTTTATAGAGTAAAATTTTTAATTAAGAAATAATTTAATTTTAAGAGATGAAGCACTTTCTGCTCTTAAAGAAGCAATTATGATGGCTCAAGAAGCTAATGATAATATATGCCTTCAACATGCTTTGGTAATTAATATTTTAATAATAATAGTATTAATGTTTGCTTATAAAAATAAATCCAAATAAGATAACTTTAAATAGATATTTTGCTCTATATTTGTACTACATGCTTTAATATTTTGTTGCCGAAATATTAATTTCACATTTAATTGATATTCTTAAGTAATCGAAATGACTGATATATTGGGTACTAAAAATAATAGATATTAATTATGTAAAACTTAGCTATCGATAAATACATATACTCTTGATTATATGGGTTCATGCAGGGAAAGCAACATGTTGATAATTAAAAGCATGAATAATCAAAATTTTGTTTGTTTATTACATTTTATAAATAACTGCATATACTGCTCTAGGTGCTATTCGTAGACTTCTTTTCTCATTAAAACCATTTTCTTCGATTTGTTTTCCCTTGTTGCGGTAATGCCATTAGACTGCATCCATCTCTGGGCTTCTCTGACTGCCTCCCTTTCCTCATTGAGACCTTTACACCTGTCTGTATCTCTATTTGTATAGCTTTTAAATTTCTCTAAATATTTCCATCTTTCTCTTCCTTTTGAGGCCTCATCTAGTTCCTTTATTATCTTTTCAAATTTTGGGATAGTATCTTGTATCCTTCTTAGTACTTTGAAGGTGTACAATGGGCCTTTCTCTAAAAATTTCTTACATGTTCAGGTATTGGTATATCACCAATGACTGTTACTACATCATCTAAGTTGAGGCTTTTTCTAGCTGATTTGAAAGACATGAAAAGGAGCACAGATGGGATATCAGTAGATGGAACTTAACAATAGCACTTTCAAGACGGGCTTATGAAGCTAATGTTAAGATCAAATGGGAAGAAGCTAAGATTATTAATACGGTCACAGACCTGGGTGAGCTTTACACAGCAGAGAAACTACACATATACAAAAGGAGCCTTCAAGAAAAGGTAGTAAATGAAAGAGATAAGGAGGTACTCTCGGCGGCATGGAACTACTCTCTAAGAAACTGAAAGAATGCATATTCATATAGGAGTACTGAGCGGAACAAATTTGATTTTATGTTTAAAAGTGTAAAACATTTTTATGTTTTACACTTTTATTTTTTATTTCTTAATATAAATCTGAAATATTATCATATCAATTTTTTGTGAAACCGGTTTTAGTTTACTTCAGAAAACCGGAACAAGTGCTCAAAAGACTGTTAAACAAGAATTTTTATAAATTTGAATTTAGAATTATTCTAAAAAAGTATAAGAACAGAATGCACCTTGGATGTTCTATAACGTATCAATTTGTAGAAATTGTAAGTAATATGTGAGTTGATGATGGCTATAACGTATCCGAAAACGTTCCTCTGGAAAGAATTTTTTTAAGTGATTAAAGTTATTTGGACTGCTTGTGAGTGGTATAGTTTCATCTATTATCATTATTCAGACTGTTAGTTCTTGACATATGGTTGTTTTTAATAACCATATCATAAGTCAAGAATTAACAGTAAGTCTTAAGTCCGTTATAGCACAAATTCACAGTGGAAAAACTTTTTAAAAACAGAGAAGCGCTTTCAGCTTTATTAAGCTATCTTTCAGCTCATTAGAATAACATATCGTTTTAGAACATAAGAATTATAGAAATAATTTAAATGTTCATTGAAAAAATAAACTGCTTAACACTGTAACTAGAGTTCTCATTAAATACAGCACTTATAGCAGTATATAAAAATGTTGTCAGTGTAATAAAAACTTTACATTTTTATATACTGCTATAAGTGCTGTATTTAATGAGAACTCTAGTTAATTTAAATGTTTGAAAGAGAATACATATTACGTGAATATATAACATTATGTTCATAATATAAAGTTAAATGTATATAAGGGTACATATAAATATGATATAAATACTTTACATATATTATAAAGAAATTATAATTAAAATTAAAAATTGCAGTTAACATAATTCAAATACATCCAAATATACTAGCCAAAATCTAGCCCTTGAACTTCAAGGGCTAGATTTTGGCTAGTATATTTGGATGTATTTGAATAAGTTCCCTTGATGCTTATATTGTAAAGTCTAACATAGTTCATTATCTTCTATAGAAACCATTGCACTGGAACTTTTGTTGGTTGGTTATCATTTATGACGTGTCTTCTTCTTAAATTCTGCTATGACTATAGCTTCTATAGTTTTTATGTCTTCGGTCTTGTCATATTTCCTAACCACCCGGGCTTGATCCCACTGGATGTTTATGTTAAATTCAAAGAAATGTTTAGCTAGGGCAGTAGAAAAATTAGCATTTCTTATGTCCCTTTTGTGTTCACCTAGGCAAATGGCAAGTGACCTTGTTGTACTGCCAACATACATTTCATTTCTGTTAATATTATTATTATATATTGGGATAATGTAAACATCCGCTCATTGCACTGGTGGTATAGGTGGCTTTATATTTTTTAGTGTATGAAATGTGGTGTTAAGCTTTCTATAAGGTAATAATTTGTCATGCTTCTTTAAGATGTTACCTAAGGTCTCATTGCTGCATGGTAGGGTACCGGTTGTATAAAAGAATTATTCGTTCATTGCTGAGTGTGTGTTCTATTAGTAATATTTGGTAAAGATCTATTAATATTATGCACAAATAGTTTATCATACCCATGTAGACATGCATGTGCAATTATCATGTTGTATTCCTCTAATTTACTCAAATCATTGGAACAATGCGTGTTCATTCTCTGCAACAGGGATCTGATGCAGCCACTTTGTATTTAAAAGGGTCATTGGACCAACGAGGGATAAACACGGTGTATATGTGGGTTTCCTGTAAACTGAGGTGTTAAAGGACTTATCTTTGACAGTGATATTAACATCTAGAAAGTGTACTGGTGGTGGACAGTTGTTCCAAATTTATGTTAAAGCCAAGGGAATCATCCTTGAAAAGGGCCATTATGGAATCAACTTCTATGGAGCGATTAATTATGATGAACAGATCATCAACATATCTCTTAAAATATCTAATGCTATTACATAATATGGATGAAAGTTGTTGCTCACATTTCCGTACCACTAACTCAGCAACAACACTTGCCATGGGGCCACCAATTGGGACACACTTAGTTTGTTTGTAGAAGTGATCACCATATTTAAAAAATGAATTATATAAAACGAGATGTGAGACATCTCTTAGAATGGCAGGTGAAACATTTAAATTCTCTGTGTGTTCTAATAAGAACTGATATAAACATAAGCATACAGGTTCAATATGCATTGACAGGAATAAACTAATGTAGTCTGCTACTAACATTTGGTCATCATCATTAAGATTGTATTCAAAAAGGTCCCGAATAAAGGAGACAGATGATGTTACCGTGTATGGATAAGATTTCAGGAAACCATTGCACCATGCAGCTAACCTCCTTTCAAGTGGTGTTAAGATCGAGGAAGACTTATCAACCATAGGTCTAATGGTCACTGGCTGTTTATGGATCTTGATGTAAGCATATAGAGGTGGACAGATGGGGTTAGTAAAAAGCTTAGATTTCCAACATGAAGGAAAACCTTTTTTACGTTGTAACAAATCCAGACGCTTCTGTAATTTGAGTGTGGGATCATCATTTAAAATTATCGGTTCAAAAGACAATAAATATTCATTTAACATTATGATAATCATTAACCTCCGTGATAACAATCTTCTTTGTTTTGACTTCTCTTGTGCAAATTAAAGAGTTGTCTCTAAGCCATAATTTCGTTCTTTGAATTTTTAAGGAGAGCCTTCTTTGTTCTATAGCCCTTTGGTTATTACTATGATGGTTAAATGCTTTAGCCAAAACTAGTTCTTAAGGATTGTCTTTCATTTAGTTGCACATGAGTTAATAAGGATTAGATGGTTTGTTCACCGCACATACTGGTCCAGACGTAAGGATGACTTCAACATAGAATGGAATGGGTTGGTCAGTTAATATCGTTGCTTTGAGAGAGAGCGGGAGTTTATTTGGTTTATTCTTAACCTGGTTCTTCAAAACCCATTTAAGTTTATTAATATAACAAAGTCTTAGCGATTGTTCATAACATTGCACTTTTAGATCTATATTTAGAATCTGTGAAGGTTGTATACCTGAGTCCAAAAGCATAGACTGTATGTTCGCACAGTGGTGTTGAATTCTATAATACCTGCGTCTGGTGTCAGAGATAGCATAGTTCAGGCACCTTTTCTTGACTTGATGTTCTATAGTGGAACTGTTTACTGGTATCCTTAAGCGATAGATGCTCATTGGTAGCACATAATTAATGCGGCATTGCTCTAAAAACAACAAGGATTCATGTGTACAAGATCTTTTTTTGGTTTGATTAAGATAGTTGGGTAACGACATATTGCTATTTGGCTCTGCTATTTTGCTAAACGAATATATATAACTAAACTTCCACTTATTACCATAAAACCTTAAGTCCATTATAGCACATATTCACAGTGGAAAAAACTTTTTAAAAACAGAGAAGTGCTTTCAGCTTTATTAAGCTATCTTCAGCTCATTAGAATAACATATCATTTTAGAACATAAGAATTATAGAATTAATTTAAATGTTTGAAAGAGAATACATATTACATGAATATATAACATTATGTTCATAATATAAAGTTAAATGTATATAAGGGTACATATAAATATGATATAAATACTTTACATATATTATAAAGAAATTATAATTAAAATTAAAAATTGCAGTTAACATAGTTCATTATCTTCTATAGAAACCATTGCACTGGAACTTTTGTTTGTTGGTTATCATTTATGACATGTGTCTTCTTCTTAAATTCTGCTATGACTATAGCTTCTGTAGTTTTTATGTCTTCGGTCTTGTCATATTTCCTAACCACCCGGGCTTGATCCCACTGGATGTTTATGTTAAATTCAAAGAAATGTTTAGCTAGGACGGTAGAAAAATTGGCGTTTCTTATGTTCCTTTTGTGTTTACCTAGGCGAATGGCAAGTGACCTCGTCGTACTGCCAACATACATTTCATTTCTGTTATGAAATGTATGTTGGCAGTATTGTGAGATCTGTGAAATATCACTTATGTTTTATTATTCCTTTTATAATTATCATGTATTTTTGCTTTACTTAATATTTGTATCATTTATATTTTATGTTAATTATGTTATTTGATTATATTATTATAGTAATTATATAACCAATTATATTAACCAATTTATAATATTATTTTGTCAAATAATTATATCATTTAAACTTTGTGTAATTTTATCAAACTTTGCATAATTTTTATCATTCGTTGAAATCAATGAAACAACAGTTAGCTTCCTTTAATTCTCCCTATGTGTCATTATTTTAAATAAACAAATGGGCTGATAACCGCCTGGACAAGGAAGAAGGCCGAAAAAGTCGGAGGGAGAACAAGGAACTGATTGCCAACACACCAACTGTGACAATATGAAGATGATGTCAGTCTCTGAATCAACCTCCTCAAAAGAGAGATCAAAAAGAGAGATAAGAGGAGAGAGGGAAGAGAGAGACGACGACGAGTAGTCAGTTGGCAACTAATCTGTGAGTTGGAAAGTAATATTTGACAGAGAGAGAGGGAAATTGTCCCCTCTGCAGGAAACAGTTCCCACTCATCCGACTCAAAGTTATGTAGCGCAAGAGGAGCGATACATCAACCCGTTTGCAACCCATTTACTATCACTAGGTCCAATAGACATAATTAGGCTTGCTCATGTATAATATAGTTCGTTTCTTTGATTTCTGTCTTTTTAATTTTGTAATCAATTTAATATTTGTTTAATATTTTGTTTAAATAAATGTCTTTGTATTTAGAGTTGCCTGTGTATTGTGCGCTACTTCTTCCTTCAACCCGGACCCCGTGTGTCCTTACTCGCGCTCGCAAAATTCTGACATTTTGACAATTTAATAAAGTCGATTACAGCGCCATGTTGCGGCAACCTCACAGTATTGTTTTGAACTGATAATTTTAAATGATGATCCCACACTCAAATTACAGAACGTCTGGACTTGTTACAACGTAAAAAAAGGTTTTCCTTCATGTTGGAAATCTAAGCTTATTACTAACCCCATCTGTCCACCTCTATATGCTTACATCAAGATCCATAAACAGCCAGTGACCATTAGACCTATGGTTGATAAGTCTTCCTCGATCTTAACACCACTTGAAAGGAGGTTAGCTGCATGGTGCAATGGTTTCCTGAAATCTTATCCATACACGGTAACATCATCTGTCTCCTTTATTCGGGACCTTTTTGAATACAATCTTAATGATGATGACCAAATGTTAGTAGCAGACTACATTAGTTTATTCCCGTCAATGCATATTGAACCTGCATGCTTATGTTTATATCAGTTCTTATTACAACACAGAGAACTTAAATGTTTCACCTGCCATTCTAAGAGATGTCTCACACCTCGTTTTATATAATTCGTTCTTTAAATATGGTGATCACTTCTACAAACAAACCAAGGGTGTCCCAATTGGTGGCCCCATGGCAAGTGTTGTTGCTGAGTTAGTAGTACGGAAATGTGAGCAACAAGTTTCATCCACATTACGTAATAGCATTAGATTTTTTAAGAGATATGTTGATGACCTGTTCATCATAAGTGATCGCTCCATAGAAGTTGATTCCATAATGGCCCTTTTCAAGGATGATTCCCTTGGTTTTAACATAAATTTGGAACAACTGTCCACCACCAGTACACTTTCTAGATGTTAATATCACTGTCAAAGATAAGTCCTTTCATACCTCAGTTTACAGGAAACCCACATATACACCGTGTTTATCCCTCGTTGGTCCAATGACCCTTTTAAATACAAAGTGGCTGCCATCAGATCCCTGTTGCAGAGAATGAACATGCATTGTTCTGATGATTTGAGTAAATTAGAGGAATACAACATGATAATTGCACATGCATGTCTACATGGGTATGATAAACTATTTGTGCATAATATTAATAGATCTTTACCAAATATTACTAATAGAACACACACTCAGCAATGAACGAATAATTCTTTTATACAACCGGTACCCTACCATGCAGCAATGAGACCTATAGGTAACATCTTAAAGAAGCATGACAAATTATTACCTTATACAAAGCTTAACACCACATTTCATACACTAAAAAATATAAAGCCACCTATACCACCAGTGCAATGAGCGGATGTTTACATTATCCCAATATATAATAATAATATTAACAGAAATGAAATGTACAGGGTCCGGCAAAAAGATCTGATAGTTTTTAATTAAAAATAACGCACTTATTACAAAACCTTTAAACATGTTTATTTATGCAACATATCGGGGTACATGTGCCATTTAACAGACAGTAACACAAACCTTGAAAACAAAGTCTTAGGTTGTGAAGATGACGTCATCCAAGTGGTGTCCATTTCTCACCATGATCAGCTTGAACGTCCCCTTCACAGTGTGAAAGTGACAGTGTGGTGTGGAGTTAACAAAAAGTGTGTAATTGGGCCATATTTCTTTGAGGATAATGCAGGGCAAACTGTTACTGTGACTGCAGAGCGTTACCTGT